>JARBER010080392.1:1581-11656 GCA_030265075.1 Balanus glandula
GAGAGCGTGTATCCGAGCCGAGCTGCTGAGAGCGTGTATCCGAGCCGAGCTGCTGAGAGCGTGTATCCGAGCCGAGCTGCTGAGAGCGTGTATCCGAGCCGAGCCGGGCCGCGGTAAGGGCAGTCACGTGACGCGTGAGAAAGACGCAGGCGCTAGACCGGTTCGTTGTCTCTGCGAATGCTTCAGAATTGATGGAAATAAGCTATTCAAGCGCTTAAATATTGACAGTTCCCCTGAGACTGAGATCCCTTGGCTTTTGAAAGTCGGTTCTTACTAGTCAGTCAGCTTTGTTCTGCTTCTCATGAAGGAGTATTTATAATTTATATCACACTTGACATTGCACGTGAGTGCTTTGTCCTTTCCTTAGCAATATGCATGCTTGGCTCAGTGATAGTGAATAAGAAGTTATCAAATGCATATCAAATGGTGGGAGATTCTTCTAGTCACTATAACATACCTTTCCAGTTTCCAATAGACAAAAATTATGGACTCATGCTCGGCTGTCATCGAATGCCATCGAATGTCTGACTAAGCTACATAATCTCTTTTTACGAGACATGCTGTGGCTACATCCTATCTGTAAGGGCTGCAAGGCTGGTTATTTTCCTTTCCCTTAATTGGCGCATTCATGGATGTGACCGTATGTGATGATGTGCTGTCAGGGTTTTGTACCACAGCTAAACCGAATATCGGCTGAATAAACTGAACCCAACAGATGCAAGGTTGGACAACTTTTCTGAGGAGTGAAAACTGTACTCACGTGAACTCAGTGCGACTCACTTACTCACGCAAGCTCAAGGGTCAAGGCGACTCACTGACCTTGACCTCCGTCAGTGAGTTGCGAGACTCATTGGGTAACGTCAGTGAGACTCGGTATTAACTCTTATCTTATAGTTAGTTGGAGGGATAAGAGTAATAAATGGCAGGTCTCCTGCCTGACTCACATACAAGGCAACTGTTTAAAAGGCAACGGCGGACGCGGCAATCTTTTCAGATATCTAACGAAAAAGTTTAGATTGTTTTAACCATGTTCGAAACTATTTCAAATTGTGGTGTTATGATCTATATGTTATGTGTTATGAAGCCTGTTTTGTTTCAGCAAAGTGCTCGTTAATTATGTGTCATCCTTGCAATAGCTCATAAATCAGAAGTCGTAATATCGCTTTCAAAATATCATAATGACTTCTGCGTAAAACAAGGAAGAAAGCTCGTAAATCTCCCGCGGTGCTATATATTTCCCATTACAATTTATCTCTGCTTAAAGCCAGCAAATGACAGCAGCCGTCGGATTGCTTTGTCAGCAGTAAGCCTTCGTCTTGGGCCGCAATGACACGCTTCAAATCAGCAGAGAGCAACAGATTATTGTCTGAAACTGCTTAATCCGGAACCGACTGGGATATTTTGCCACCTGCGACCCGCTAGAGGGGGTGCTAAAAATGGCACCCTCCTGCTATCTTCCAAACCAAAAACCCCAGCGACACGTGCAAATGCCAGCTTTCGGCGATCGAAACGTCTCAATGAGCTCAGTCTAATAAAGGCTTAATATTTGGATTTAAAGGTCACAGATCAGATCGAGTTGGTTCAAAGGTCAAAATTGAGTATTTTCGTTTGCTTTGGGATCATATGTTTCCTGCACTGCTTTATATTGCGACTATTGTTACACAACTTGTGCTCATAGGCATAGTACATCCCTTTATTAGTAAAAGTGAAATTTTAAGCAAAAGGTCAAGGTCAGGTGACACAAGGTTACTGAGCAAAATACTGGTCTGCGAATGTCGTGCATTGTCTGTTTTATTGGTTATTTTACACGTAGAAGTCGATAGCATCAACTATTACTATTTGTATTATCTCACTTCATGGAAGGTCAAGATCAGGTTACATGAGGTCAAATTTCGAAGCTTGTTTTTCATAATGAACAAGACGTGCTTCTGGGCCAAATTTGTTCAGGAAGACAATGACGGCGCTTATTCGACAATATCTGGTCAAAAAAGCCCAAAAGTAAATTTGAAAAAATGACGTCATGAGTTGCATACACTTGGGGAGCCTAACTCAGTTAGAAATAGAGACATTGGTTTGAAATTTGGCTTCGGTATTTTACTTAAGTAGTTCTCTAAAATATCGTTGGAAAATATCGTATTGAACATAAAAATGAAACAAAAAATATCAGTGGTTTGAATTTTTAGGTGTCAAAATCTCTAAATGTTTGAAATCTCAGATAATTATGTTGTCAACAATAATACATATTACATTACGCTTAACACATTACAATTAACAAATTGCTTAAAAGGTGATTCTCTACAAATTTTCCAAAAATTATGGTTTTTCCATCAAAAACGGCTCAACATGACGTCACTAAAACGAAATTTTGGTAAAGCTCTTCAAGCAATCACGTTTTTATTTTGTATTAGAAGGTTGAATTGAAAGGAGCAAAGTCACTGAAAGTTTGGTGTCGATATATGTAGCGTTTTTGAGTTAAGAAGAAAAGTGGAGGGTTGCTACTTTTAGTGACTTTGCTTCTATCAATTTAACCCCTTAACCCTCAGGATCTCGTAGGTTAAATTTATAGACGACATAAATTCGTGTTAACAGCAAAGCTGCAGCACAACAGTGCCTATAATCATATGCGACTACGTGTTCGTCAAATGAACAAATGTATAGGTACAGTTTTGACTCACTTAATAAGGTGGTCTTAGAATGTATTGCAAACTGTAGTGCATTATTTCAGATTTCTTTTGAAACGAAGTTCCGTATAGATTATGACTCGTAACAAAGTGATAACGGCAAAAAAACGAGATACCAGTGTGATAACGGCATAACGCACCCGGCGTAACAGAGTCATAACTGCATAATATACCCGACCTAACAGCGTGACTACGGCATAATATACCCGGTGTAACAGTGAGACCAGTATACATACACGGCGAGCCTGAGTGTGAGATGCATGCAGGGTCGTAGAGACTATATACAGTATACACCTGCGACAATAGGGAGTTATTGGTCACTGGTGTCATAAATTGACTACAGTCCTGGGACACTGCAGAACAAGAGGCTACACTGTGACCTTGTCGAGGGACGGATAAAAACAAACACATAAAAAGTCAATATACGGTTACATAAACACAACTATAACACTGCCAAACGATACACTACACTACACTACGTCTGTGCTACGAGCGACGCCATCTCCGCACGTTTATAACCTACGGAATTCAGCCGTTTCACATCTGCGCCTATTGCATTGAATGGTTTATCAGCACGATAGGCGAATGAACGCTGGGGGATAGACTTGCACCTACAAGCCGGACGCAGGTGTGAGCGAGGCAACACAATTGTACCCACGGACCTCTGCATAGGTCTCAGGTCTCAGTATAGGAAACGGAAAATCACGCAAGGAGAGAAAAACGTATAGGGGAGAGGGAGTGGAACAAGGAGGGAGAGGGAGGGAGGCGGGAGGCATTGGTAGTTTAAAGAAATGATCGATAGAGAGTTAATCAGAAGTTCTCAGCATTGTGTCGGTCCTCTTGGGATTTATATCGCGTTTATTAAGTTTTGTTTCGGCATGTCTGCAGGCATCTGCAGACATTTGGTGTGATGTCATTTCCTTGTTTAGTATTTAAGATGTAATCTCCTTCAAAAGTCCTGTTTGGAAAAAGTTCTGAACTTACAGTCTAGTCAGTGCTGCATTCAGCGGAATTAAAGACAAATCATATTGAGATTACCCCCGATATATCACGAGTGAGCTCAAACTAGTTTATTTGAGTTCCGCTGCGCAGTGCGCACATCACCGATTAGCAAGGCTATAAATGGGATATACTCTATATGACTGCCAGATTGTGTGATGCCTTTGCTGCCTGTGCGTGCCTGTGCATGTGGTGATGGCATCTGGCTGAGAGAAAATAAAAGCTGCTGATCTCCATCAGTGGTGGATCCAGAGCGATGGTTCGGACTTCGAAGTGAATGGCCAGAGGCGGTATAAGCGGGATTATATTTGCAAATTTCTTGCAAAATTCTGAAATCTCCTTGGATTACGCTTGCTTGTGTACTGCCAAGTGTTTTAAAACAGTCTTTCCTTAGTAATAGCTGCTTAGATTTTCTGTTGTATCTGGAAATGTGTCGATTTTGTCCAGGTTCGGACGTTTTTGGTGGGGCCTTAGCCGGATCGGCCCTCCCCTGGATCCACCCCTGAGATAAATATCATGATTGAAGCCACTATTTCTGGCTAACGGAAACGAGAGCTCTGCTACAAAAGACGCCAGGCTTTATTATTTACTGTCGTCACATTGTCTTCGATCACGTAATATTTATGTATTGCTTTCGCTTGGATGATAATATGCTTAAATTTGTTACAAAGCCAATCATGACAAATTGCGAGACCGAATTTTCGTCCAACTATATGTATGGTGATTTATCCCGAATCCAATGTCTGTCTCTGACCAGCTACCCACTTAAAATCATGGCTTCCGGTCCGATGATGAATCAACGATTATAAATTGCACAACACAAGAAGATCTATCTTAGTTGTTCAAAATATTCTCATAATGATTCGGCACCGAAGTTTATGAGTCTGGAAACATAAAACACTTCCCTCCAATTAGGACGTTCTACGAGCAACCAACCAGAGCGTGACACCCTCGTCCTTCATTTCTTCGATTTGGCCGAAAAGTGGTGTATTGGATAATCTAGGGAGCTAAAGCAAGCTGTGATACTTGTATGGTGATCCCAGCAGGGGCTCCACCATCATATCTCATCACTGAGTTTTTTGTACATTTATTAAAGGGAGTGTGTCTTCACATTGGTAATGCGGAGTGATTGACATTGGTTTAAAGAGCATGTTTTTTCTAAATTTAGACACTACTTCATTTCTCAATTTTCACTCTTTCTGAGATATTCCAAATGCATCACGGGTCGTCTGGGATTTCGCTGTTTTTCGATATTTTCCATAGAGCTTTCACCTCTACGTGAAAGCTCTGACGTGTTTTTTCATAACAACTTTAAATTACAAAAATTATATAAATCATATGCATAAGAAATGTTTTTAGCCACCAGGCAAAACAAAACACCCCAAATTCTGTCCAGGGCAGTCACCAGTGACTGTTTTTCACGATATTTCCACAGCAGTCCCCACAAGTCCCCATTTCTCGAGACTCAAGTCATGGCTCTCTGACGAACGTGATGAAATGCAGTGCACCCCGCACATTTTCTGTCTCCGGGACTCGCGATAACTCCTCTTCTACTATCTTCAACTCTGTCTAACTTGGAGGTGGCCTTTGACGAAGCTCCACCAACGCTACTGCCTCGAACCGATAGTTATAGTAGCGAGAGGTCGGGTCTATTGGGAGGCTGCAGGGCTGGTCACTGGGCTTACTGATGGCCCGCTCATTTAACACATATTTGTCAACCTCGCCGATACTACTGCCGGCCGGTGCACCGCGGCACCGTCCTTCTGACAACTACTACCACTGTCTTTTCATTTGTCTCGCATTTGCTGTTACAGTCCACTTTTCAGTAGGTTCGTCATTCACTGGTGGTCCATGAGTATGCCAGTGAATCAAAACCCAGCCATCCCTGCCGGCGGTCCCGCACAACTTCTCTCCTTACACTCCACCGGCACGGAACTTGTTCTTGCACTTTAATGGAACCACTAATGGCTCGAGGCAGTGCTGTTGGTGGAACTTATTCAAAACCCAATTCAAGTCCGTCAGAGCTTAAGATTGTAATAGGGGAGTTATCTCGACTCCTGGAGACAGAGCATGTTTGGGATGCAGTTCGCCACCTCCGTCAGAGAGCCGTCGCTTGAATCTCTAGAAACGGGGACGCTGCGGGAAGCCCAGCGCAGACTGGTGACTAGCCTGGACAGAGTTTGATGTGATTTGTCATGCCTGTTGGTTTGAAGTCATTTTCTTGTTAGTATTTTTACTGTGATTTATAGCATTTGTAATGAACAGCTGTAATGAAAAACCCTGTAAAAGGTCTGCCCTTCAGCTAAAACGCTTTCAGTTAATCGTTAGCGCTGGCCAATAGCAATTTAACAAAGCAGCTCGTGAGTGCTGATACTGCTGCAGAACAGAACATAATTCGTTAAAAATGTTTGGGAAGTTTCCTTGCATGCAGTTTATTGTCTTAAATGCGCCATTCAATTGTAACATATTATTTTCTCCGTTTCTGGTGGTGATAGCCTGTTGACATAGGAACGAAACTTATGCAAAACAGAATTTAAGTGAAACAAAATCAACCAAAAGGGCCTACAGACGTGTATTTTATCATATCTGATCATGAAAGCAATAACTCTGCCCCCCTGTTGTCTGACCCACATTGAACCTCGCATGCGGCTACGAGTCTGCGGTGTGGCAGCTATTTCATTCATTTTAAGGTTGTTGGGTCGGGTGGCAGGTGGCTCATATGTCGAAAAAGTTGCAGACTTGCATGCCAGATGTCATTTTGTGTCAATATTGTCAATGTCATTATTAATCCTCGGAGAAACTCATAAGGAGTGAAATCCCTCAACCGGCAGAGCGAGCTTGCATGGTTTTCATCCCACGAGCGCGCTCGAAATTATCAGATGCAGTTGAAAATATTGACACATATTACCATCAGGCGTGCCAGTCAGGGGGGTGTCATCTTCATAGCCGCAATGGTTCTCCCAATTTGCTGCCAAATCCTCCGTTTGACGTCAGAGTCTGGTAGATTGTCCAGGGGCAATGAGTAACAGAACAAAACGGGCCTTTTGAGATACGTAATATTTTGCATTCCTGATCGTTTTATTAAGCAATTTGGTCATCAATGGATGTAAAAATGTAATTTATATGTAAGCGTGATTTGGTGTTTTGGTCTCCGAAGCTTAGATAATCTATAAAACGACTTCAAAGAGGGCGATATAAATTTGCCAGCATTTCTGTGTTTAGAATAAGACGCATCTTCTCCAATGTGGTTTTCGCCCGTTTGTGCTTAGAGCTTACGCAGAATTCACATTCAGGGAAATGGGACGTCCACGCACTGGCGGATCCGCCAATCTGCCACTTCTTGCCCATAGAGGTCAACGGCAAAAAAGTGGCAGATCTGTCAGTGGCGGAAGTCCTATTTGCCTCGATGTTAACTCCGCATGATTTGTGAATAGAAAGCTTAGGTATATGAAATCGAATTAATAAACAAGCATTTTGATTTGTATGTCAGTCTCGCAATGACAATTAGCAGTGTTTTAGCAGCGTTGACTTACATTTACATTTTATTGGCAGCAAAATAGTAGCAGGTACGTGACGTCAGAAGGAAGGAATGGCATATCGCCAACCTTGACCGCCGTTGCGTCGTGACTGTATTTAGTATATAGGGCCTTGATCCATTCCCCAAAATATTATATGGGGCCCAGCTGTTACGGGTGTTCTCGTTGGCCGTTGCGGTCGACGACGTGGATTTTGGACACCTGTACCTTCCCTCGGCAGCTACAGTTTCTCGGGCGTTATACACATTCGAGAGGTCGGACCAGAATATGTATCAGACCCTGTATAGAACTTGCGAATAAAGACAATCTGTACCTTATCTCTCCGCCGTTCCGAGTCAACAGTTCACACTCGAAAGGTCATCAAATATCACACTGACTGTTCAAAACGCCAAGTGTTTCTCGAGTAAAACCAAAGCTATTTTTGTTTTTGCAATAACTTTGTATCTTATGTACTACATACATACTACATAGGTAACATATACTAACATCATCACGCACACATGTTTCATCACGCTTGTCATATTAATGAAGAACTTCAACGGTCGGCCCGGTAGCACGCCATAGCAGCGTAATGCGGGCGGGCGAAGGATAGTTTTTAGGAGCAAGCGCGAAGCGTTGGCGAGTCCTTACCAGGTACAGGATTTTCCCCACACTTGAGCGGCCCGACAAGACATGACAAGACCATAACGCTTTTGAGGAGCTTGTATCTTCGGAGCCCCGCATCTGACTGACCAGCGGTCTTCGCCATCTGATAGCCCATTAAATACATTTTGTGCTTGACATGTTTTGTCTCACGTGAGGAGTCGGCATGGCGCGTGGCACTGGCGTGTGCTACATGATGGACGGCAAACTGGCTGCATTTTGTCGCCAGGAGCAGTGGGCACATAGGGCTTTGGTATATAGGGCCCTGCAGGGGGGTGTCGTGCAGTGCTGGAATTTGTATTTCAGGACCTGGTTCCGGAGACCAAAATGATCTGCAGGCTGAGAGCAAATTTCGGACGGCTTCAGACCATTTCATAGGCTAAAAATGTTAAATAAAATATAACTAAAGTACAGTTGATTTGAGATGTCAAGATCCATGTGTGTTGCAGAACTGATTGCACTGTTGATGGCTCATTGTTCACTGTCTGATGAAATCCCAGCTAGCTGACATTTTAAAATATTTGTTTACACTCAACAGATACTGTTTTTTTCGTCATAACAAATGAGCATGCTTGACCTGCAATTTAAATATGGAAATGTGAGCAAAAAATACATGAAAGGAGAGTAAATTTTTCAAGAGAACAAAATCTGTTGGACCCTCAAAAGACCAGAAAATGACCAAAATTCCACCACTGCCAACAGGTGAGTCCATCAACGCCACTGAGGGCCCATAGACTGACTGAGAGCCATACAGAATCACTGAGGCCCCACAGACCGACTTAGGTCCATTCATTACACTAAGGGCCCCACAGACCAACTAAGAGCCATCCAGGATCACTAAGGACCCACGAGACTGATCGATGGCCATCCAGGATTACTGAGGGCCCCACAGACCTACTAAGGGTCCCACAGACCTAAGGGAGTAGAGATCCACAGACGACCTGAGAGCCCACAGACCAAGTGAAAACCATCCAGGCCCATGGAAGGTCCACAGACCAACTAAGGGCTCACAGGCCAACTGAGGGCCTACAGATTGACTGTAAGCCACCCATGACACTGAAGACCCCACAGACTGACTGACAACTATCCAGGCCCATTGAGGGCCCACAGACCAACTGAGAGACATCCAGGACACTGAGGGCCCCAGAGACCAACTGAAGACCACACAGACCAACTGAGGGACCATAGACTGACTGAGGGCCCACAGACCAGCTGAGAGCCCACAGACCGAATGAGATCCATCCAAGCCCATGTAAGCCCCACAGACCAACTAAGAGCCCACAGAATGACTAAAACCATCCAGTACAGTGAGGGCCCCACAGATCAGCTGAAGGCTCCACAAACTGACTGATGTCTGATGACCCAATAAACTGACAAGGGGCCGCATTGACTGACTTAGGGTTCTTAAGATCAACAATATGGCCCACTATCACATTTAAAAAGCACACATCTTTGTAAGCAGTAAATCTGGTTTACAAGTAACTTCACCTGGCATGCATATAAAGACAAAGTAAACAATTATGTCCCAATTTAGCATTTATCCTGCTATTTCAAGTAAAAAAGTAAGACTTATGCATCTGAGGGCCCCCCAAAAAACACAGGGGGGGGGGGCATCCTAGGAACCATAGGACCCTCTGTGGCTACACTACTGCAATGTGTCATTAACATCTACCTTCTGATAACATTAAAGTCTGAGATTCTGGTACAGCATACTAGGATTGGGAATTCTGGGTGTAAAATGACACCCTAAAATGAATATTACTCCACTCTCTTTTTTGACTTGGAAATGTAATTTTCCATGCTTTTTCACTTTTGAGAATATTTTGCACTTCTTTATGTGAAATGTTCTCTTGTTCTCAATGTTTAATTTATGAATATGAAAATGTAAAGAAACAAAATCCATTTCATTTCCTAGCAAGACACTTCAATTCTTGAAAAAGGCTCTTTTTAGGTTGAATCTTTCACTCTGCAGTCTGCATGTTAAATTCCAGTCTGAATTTTCTACTCTGCACCCTGGCTCAAAAGCAATTCTAGGACACTGATCTGGTATGTCTGGAAATCTACTTTGTACCCTAATTGGGGATGCAGCAAGATGATCTATTGAATTGTGACTGTCATTGCCAATTAAAGTGGGAGGTGCCCAGGCTGGAAAAAATCCAAAAATTACGCTGAACTCTCCATGAATCCGTCATGCGCCGAAATTCGGCGCACAACAAT
>JARBER010080503.1:0-11655 GCA_030265075.1 Balanus glandula
TCTTACCTGATGCTTTTCAAAAAGTTAGGGGTGGCAACAAAGCACGTGCGCACGTGCGCACCCTTACAGCTCAGGAACGGCTGACCCGATGGTGTTCAAAGATGGTGTTTGGTTTGGGACAAGTAAACCGACGCTTTTCCGAAAGTCAGTGGTGTTGTACCGCTGCGCGTACGTAATCTTTGTGTATTAAAACAATACCTACCCATCGTGTTCAAATTCATTATATATTTCGTTCGCGCTCGCTCGTTCATCGCCAACTACGGCGTTTTACTGGTTGTTAACAATGCTCACTGACCTACGACGAGACTGGTGAAAGGCGGTGAGACGAGTCATCGCTCGACGGAAGACTGGAGACATCCACAGCATCGCACTCACTCAGGAGCTGCACCCGACACTCGTTCTGACGGAAGGAACACAGCGCGGGGGAGTTACGGGTACATTTGATAGACCTGCACACACAAATAGGCACGCGCGAACGACATCTTCGGTCGATGAATGACTGTTCTGTGGTGTCAGTACTTTCAAGATAAAACAACTTAATTTGCATTTCCCTTAAAATATAAATTGTAGGGAAAGACAGTAAACAATCAGTACTTAAACACAACTGCATTATTCAAACTGGATTCCCTCGTGTGAATTGATGCACATGTCGTCAAACTGTGGCACCTGTCAGTTGACTGAGTTGGTGATGAACTACCCCCCCTCAGCCCCCCCCCTACCGACCTCCTGCCGCATCCTCTCGACGAGCTTCTGCTTCTCGCTGGCGAGGTTGTCCGCCTGCTGGGCAGTGCGAGCGTCCCGGATCCCCGACACCTCCAGCAGCGCCAGGTGGGCGTCCTTCTCACTCACCGCCGACGCCAGCGCCTCCTGTCTGCCAACGCAGGAAACACAGAGCACGCGGTCACGGGTCCTTCTCACTCACTGCCGACGCTAGCGCCTCCTGCCTGCCAACGCAGGAAACACAGACGCTCGGCGGTCACAGGTCCTTCTCATTTGATTTACCCTCTTTTTGTCACCCGGTCTGGGTATTACTAGGAGGTGGGAATAAGCTAGTTGTTATATTTATATTTATGTTACTTTAAGCCGGCTAATATTGTCCGGCGTCAAGATAGCAAAGTGATATATTTTTGTTAAGCCGACTAATGTTGTCCGGCGGCAAAGAGCAAGAGGCAAAAGGCAAGAGCAAATAGTTACATTAAACCGGGTCATGGTGGTCCGGTGCAAGTGGCAAGAGCGTTACCGAAAGAGGAATATTCTGACATCACATTATCCCGCACCTAGCTGTGTTATTTTTCATAGCGCGACTTACTGGAGGGGAGGGGGTATTTTAACTCCCTACTGATCTTCAAAACTAATGGGCCGATTGTACAAACTTGAGGAGCACTTGATAGTCCTGAGTCCTGACAACTTCATCGAAGGAAATCCAATTTTATTGACCTCAAGGTCGTCAATGGCGTCACAGGTCACGTGACACCATCGGCTTTTGACCGTGACATCAAAATGTGATGGATGGCATTGTAGCACAAAATTGCGATGTTGAACGCATAAACGATAGTATCATTCTAAATGTATATGATTCGCTTGTGTAACACTTTTAAAACCCATTCTAAGCTGTTGATGACCTTACATCGGGTCAAGGTCATCAGAGGTCACCACCTCAAGCTTAATAATATGGTCACTAGGCGTTGTAACACATGTTTTTGGGCTCCTTTTTAATCTAAAACACACACATATTTTGGCAGAAATATTTACTGAGAACGTTTTTATAACTTTGTTTCTGGTTTTATAATTTTTGTAACAAAAATTCGTATTTGGATTCCTCAAAATTATGAAGATTCAAATACTTTTTTAAATATTTATAACCAATATAACAAAATATTAAAATACTAAACAAATATATATATATATATATATATATATTTTCTTTAAAATATTTCTATTTAAATATTTTTTAAATATTTCAAAAATTCGAGATAACAGTTTGATAGCCAGATTGAACATTCAGATTGTCAGATTGGTGGATTGCCGAATTTTTTGATAATAAGAAAAGTTATAGGTATATTTAAAAACAAGACTTTTGGGAACATTTTTCGAAAATTCTTGTTTTGAAATAGACAAAATCGGAACATTACATCACTTAACAATCAATAGCGATTGCCTATCATAGTCTAATATGTTTTGTCAACATGCGTCAAATAATTTAGGAAAGGATAATGGCAGTTTGGTGACTATAAAACCGTTGATTTAGGAGATAGTTCAAAATAACAAGAGAGGGGAGGCTAAAAATAACCCCTCATAACTCGCGGGTCAATAACACTAACCTATTTACAAGCCGTTTACACGATGGATTTTTGCGAAATGAGGATATATTTTTCAGGATATGCAGCGTGTTAGCAACGCTTGACAATCCGTTTGATGAAGCGACGCCTTATTCTCATAAAAATGCACTCAGACACTTTCTGTCCGAGCCGAGTCGCTTTCCAAATTTCGTAAGAATAACTGTAACCATGAACGATACATTCAGGGAATTGTGTCAGTCTTAGCAAGTCATATTTCAACAAGTTCTAAGGCCAATCATGATAAGTAATTGTTATCAAAGACTCGACTAAGTACCGCGAATGACAAAAAAAAACATTGTATGAATGATAATTATTTAAAAGTGCTCACGATATGAAATTGCATGAGAAATAGGACCATATTCGACGCGATAGACATCTTCATGTTTTCCGATACACGTGGCATGAGGGGATGTCATAAACAAAGAATAGCTAGCCTTAGAAAAGCAAAAATGAAATGAAAGCAACCGTAAGATCGGTATAACAAAAAGTCAAGTCACAAAAAGATAGCCAATGCTAATTATGAATAACTGTTTCGGAATTAATTCTAAACCTTCATAACTATCCTTTCTTCTATGCGATTTTTTAAATTTATATCAGGTTTAATATGACATTACATGTTTTTGACGTTGTAAATTTAGACAAAAAGCTTAACCTAAAAATGTTAATGTTTACATTTGCCATGCAACACTGCAGTCATTGATTTAAGTACGTAGTGGTCGCGCATTTTCGAACTTATTTAATGGCACCGAATCGACTTTGATCTGTGATATTGTGTGAATTTCGAAAAAAAACGGATTTCAGATTGAGATTCAGGTGCGATTGCATGATAAAATACATACAATTGTATGATAAAGTGAGGGTGCCTTTCAGCGCGTTTCTAGATAATATTGCATGTAGTCATATTATATATGCTAGACTTCCCAACACAACGTCGCGGTCACTAATCAGAGTACACCTACCCGCAATACATCTGTGTACAGCGGCACAGTATGACTGCCAGTGACGAATCCACGCCACTGCGGCTGGCCCTATCCGGCGGGCGGAACACTCACTTCAGATCGAACAGCTCCTCCAGCTGCCGGCGGCGCTCAGAGTGCAGCCGCTGCAGCTGCGTCTGCACGGCGTGCAGCCGCTTCCGCAGCGGCGAGCAGCTGCTGCAGCTGGTGTCCGCTGCCTGCTGCATCGCCGCCAGCCGGCCCTCCAGCTGCTGCATCTGCACGCGCACGCATGATGTCAGTACCGACCCATGACGGTCTGGTTGCGGGTGTGATTCATGACGCTGACAGATTTATTAGCTAGTATGACGATTAGGTATGCTAAACTGAACGAATGGACAGACTTGCTTATGCTAGGCATTGTAGGCATTAGCAGGCACCTGACATCAAGCATACACTGGCAGGCTAACCGTCATATTTTCGTAGAGGGATAGCATTATTGAAAGAACAAGGCAAGAGTACATAGTTACATGAAATATATAAAAAATACATGAATAGCTTATCAGTGGAGCTACCACAATGTCAGCATAATAGATCATCTAGAGAAGCTCGATACATCCACTTACTACGAGAACGCAACAACTACCTTATGAATGCATAGGTCAACTCAAATCCTGCATAGGTCTGACAAACCAATTTTCTGTGGTAGGTCGATGAAAGTAACTTTTACCAGACCATGGAAAGAGTTTACAGGTCCGCCTACCATTAACATCCTATTCGAATCAAAATAACAAGTATTTAGTTCTAGCTCGGTGAAACTGTTTTATACGTGACTTAGTAAACCCCTTAAGTGGGATTTTGTTTGCACCTTTATCCACACCAGCTCAACACACCTTACGCTTGAAGATGGACAAGGCTGCCTTTTTGAGCTGATAAACCCCACCTTCTGGGTCAGCTCGGCGTGCTTCTCAGCCTCGTCGTGCAGCGCCGCCTCTCGGTCCTCCGTCTGGCGCACCGCCTCTCTGAGCGCGCCCTCCAGGTCCTGGCAGCGCGCCGCCTTCTGCTTGACGAGCGCCACCATCTGCGCCAGCTCGGGCAGCCGGCCGGCCTGCGCCAGCTCGGCCTCCAGCGAGGCGACCTCGGCCTCCAGGTCGGAGATGCGCGAGTCGCGGCGGCCCAGCTCGCAGCGGAGCCGGTCGGCCGCCTCCCCCTGCTCGGCCTGGGTGTCCAGACGGTGGCCAGACGGTCAGCGGCGCCGTGGCAGCTCGCCATCATCACCGGCCGACGCGCTCCCGACGCGAGCGCAACAGAAACGAAAGACACAGCGGCCGGGAGCCGGATTCCCCCGCCAACAACTCAACGACCCCTCCCGCTACTCTCGCGACGCCAACTCAGTCCTTTCGCCACCTTCGCGACCCAGCCCGGTCCCGCGGGCGTAGATCGCCCGCTTGCTTCCACACCATTGCACACCCCACAAAGCTCTCACAAACGATCGTGGCGTCGGCAATGTCAGCTTCCGCGCCATTAGAAAAGACTCTTGAGGAAGCCACCCATGGCCTTGGAGGCGTTGGCGGCGTTACCGGCCACATTGCCGGCGGCGCTGGCGGCGGCGCTGGCGGCACTTCCCGCCGAGTCCGGCAGCAGCAGGGTCGGCAGCTGCCCCCGGGCCGCGGCACGCACAGGACACCACGGCAAACACCAACGGAGCGGGAAACAACCGAATCACGGTGATGGTAACGAAACAACAAAGGCCGCAGGGTACACCGAGCGACGTCGACGTGGCGGCAGCGAAGAGCGAGAGGCAGAGAGACAGAGAGGGAGGAGAGAAGAGCAGAGTGTTAGTCACGGCGCGGTGTGTTAGAGCCTGAGAGGGCGAGGAGCGAACCCCTCGCCACCCCCGCACATCAAAACATCAAGACACCGGCAGTACTGTCTACGCTAGTCTGATGTGTAGGCGATGTTAGTCTGACATTGCTGAGAGCTGGGAGTCGGGGCGTTTAGACGACACTTCAGCTCTCGCAGCGGTGTTAGGCGCACAGCCAGTTTAGAACAACAGCGAGGAAGCAGCCGACGAAAGCCTTCAACACTGTTCTAGATGTCTGAAGGGCATGCTCGAAGAACACAGTGACCCTCGGCACAGCTGGACCAGTGACCGGTGGAGAAGCGTCGGCGGCGGACCTACCTTGGGCGTGGAGCCACCGGCCGGGGTGGTGGCGCGGGATGTCGCTGCCGAGGGCGGGGCTGTCGCTGACTGCCCTCGACCCTTCCTCAGCGCACTGACACGCATAGAGTATGGGGGTGAGACGGAGACGGTACAGCACGACTGGGTGTGTTTCTGGCCATCAAACATGTTCTGCACCCTTAGAGAACAACGTTTGGCATATCCCGTCATTGACTAAAGGCGCTTCGCTTTCCTGATAGTTAATACCTTTAACTAAGTTCAGCAATGTAGTTATGAAACATATTCGTGACACGTTCATGTTCTAATAAATGCACTAGAAATGTTCCAAAGAAGAAAAACACGCATACATAAGCCGCGCCTGATCTGCTGAGTTACATTCCCAGCAATCAGAAGCACATTCAGCGCTTCTGGTTGCACCCCCTGGCAATCTGAAGCTAACTTCACTTCCCCAGCTCCCCAGCGAACACGCGCGTATTGTTCGCTGTCAGCTCCTGCAGCGAAGTCGATCCTACTCACTCCTGCAGCTCCCTGATCTGCCGGTCCTTGGCGAGCTGCTCCTCCTGAGAGATCTGCATCAGGTGCAGCAGCCGCTCCGACTGGCTCTGCGCCCGACTCTGCTCTTCCCTCAGCTGTGCCAGCTCGGCGTGAAGTTCCGCCAGCTGCGCCGCCGCCGCCGGCTCCGCTCCGGCATCCGCTGCCGACGGCTGACGGCGGCACACCAGGGGCAGCGCTGAATGCTACATCATCAAAGCTACCTAATGATGCAGCATGTTTGTAAATATTCACTTCCCTCTTATGCCTCCACCGACACGAGCTAAAACTCCAGCCAAAAACATGTGCAGCCACGCATTATTGACGGTTGCGGTAGCTGTCGTGACCGTTGACCTAATCCCCCTGCAACCGCTCACCTGAGCCTCCTGCAGCTGCTGCACTCTCGCCTGCAGCAGCTGCAGCTGCTGGCTGCGCTCCTCCAGCTGCCTAGCGGAGTCGGCCAGCTGTCGGCTCTGCAGCTGCAGCTGCTGGTCGCGCTGCGCCGCCAGCTGACGGTGGTCCTCGAGTCTCTGCTGAAGAGCCGTGTCGCCGTCTCCGACTCCAGTCGATAGCCTCTGTTGGGCTTCCTGCAGGTCCAGCTGCCGAGTGGCCACACGGTGGAGGGGTTCAGACGCGTTAGTTGGCGGGTAAAGTTCGTTCATAGAAGTAGGTGTTTATTAGATGATTGCCTCAGGTTTGGGTGAGACTAATCTCGGATACTGATTAGATAATTTAATCTGCATAGATCATGCTGTTAGGAGCGAGCAGTGCATGCGATAGAGAGAAATGTGGCTTGTTATAGCTATACAAAGAATAGCGGTTGGCCACATCGATCTGATTTGCTATATAATGGCACAAACATTTTTAAAGTAAAAATAGTTATGGGAATTGATGCACTCATGTGACACTCTAATGATGGAGATAATAAGGTAAAATACAACTGAATAGCTCTAAATGTGTTGAGTAATGACAACTATTTAGCATAAATAGCACAACTATCTTTTCAATGAGCTTCTGAGCAGTGAGAAGATGTGCACTGACTACGACAAAAACAAACGAACAAATGGTTGTCGTTCCTTTTGACGTCAGCCAGCTCCAAGTTTAAACGTAATTATTCATGTATATACCTTATCACAGATAATAGCAGGGGCGGAATTATCTGAAAACGACTAGAAGGGCGCCAATGCTAAATTCATAGATTATAATTCCATTCTTACCAGTTACCATGCAACGCCATAGACCTTATGTTAAAATGTCAAATCTATGGAGGGCCAGGACCCACCCAAAGGTATAGAAATCGACACAGGTGGTTAAAACGCTGCTGCGATGAACACGACAAAAATAAACATTAATAAGCCGCATCGTAGTAAGACAATACACTTGGCTAAACAGCGCACAGCAAACATAGTACACACGTATGTACAAATACTATCCAATGCAACGCAAAGATAGTTTCACGCTGCTAGCACAAATAGGTATATGTATGTTTTGCATATATATGTAGTGACTATATACTTCCAGAGCAAAAAACGGCCACAATTATGACGAACATTACAACCTATATACATGAACCCTGTAATATACAACCAAACCAAACATATGCAAAAAGAAAAGCAGACAAGCTATAAATTATTACAAGTACTACAGACAGCAACAACCAAATACACGTGGAGACTCAATGCAAGTCTGCCCCAAAGCTCAGCAACTAACAACTACTACAACGATGAACAAATCCAGAGGGTCGTTGAGACTAAGGCTTTCAGGAATGACTGAAGTCGACGGCTTGACCGGTAAATGATAATTGACACATGACCGTATTCAAATGCACTATAGGCATTTCTTCTGCACATGAAGGCCAGTCCCATCGATTGTATACACTTTCAGAAATTTGGCCATCAAACTATTTTTCGTTGGTTCTGGATCAGTCAGTGACTACACAAATCTATAAGGGTGCCTCTGTGCACAACAGCTTTACGAACTACAGAGTGTTCGAATATGCTTACCAACGTCAGGCCACGATCAGAACCGACCATACACGCCCAGGCATTGCTGTAAGATTGCGGAGGCTGAACAATGAGAGAGCAAGAGCAAGAGAGTGAACACGAACGGCTAGGTACCACGCAAGTGCAAGGCGTGACGAGGCGGCGGAGGCGGCGGCGGTGACGGCCACGGCACATTCAAGCGCAGTGAGAGAGACAGAGAGGAGAGACAGCGGACCACGACACAGACACGGCGCATTCGAGCTCAGTGCGACAGCGACGCGCGGACGGGCGTCCGCTGACCTGCGTCCTCTGCAACTCCTGCACCACGATCTCCAGCTGGGACTGCAGCCGCTCGCGCTCCACCCGCGCGTTCTGCATGTCACTCTTGGAGCGCTCCAGCTCGGCGCGGAGCTTCTGCACCTCCATCGCGTCGCCGACCGGCGGTTCGGGACTATGGGCGGCCGCCAGCTGCTGCTGCTGCTGCTGCACCACCACCTGCTGCTGCTCCAGCTGCTGCCGCTGCTGCTCCAGCTGCAGACGCTGTTGCTCCAGCTGCCGCTGCAGGACGTCTCCTGCCTCGCGCCCGTCGCTCCTGGCCGCCTCCAGCCGGCCCCGGAGTCGCTCCAGCTCGGCTCGCTGCTCGTTTGTGCTGCGCTCGGCTGCCTCCGCTCGCTGCCGCTCCTGGTCGGCCGCCTGTCGCGCCAGCCTCAGCATCTCCGAATCACTGCCAGCCGCCGCCAGCGCCGCCTCGTTTCGGCGGCGCGCCTCGTCTGCGTCTCGACGCAGCTGCTCCAGCTCCGCCCGCAGTTCACGAGAGCTGCGCTCCTCCTCCTCGCGCTCCTCCTCGCTGAGGGCCTGCTGCGCGACCAGCTGGCGTCGCAGCTCCTCCAGCCGCGCAGCCAGCTGGTCGCGCTCGGCAGTCAGCTGCGCGAGGCGCGTCTGCAGCTCAGCCGCGCGCCGCGCCGCCGCGGCCACCTCCTCCTCAGCCTTCTTGGCGCGGTCCTCGGCAGCGCGCCGCTCCAGCTGGACGCGCTCCAGCTCCCCGCAGGCGGCGGCCAGCTGCTCCTGAAACACGGCAACTCGCTGCTCCGCCTGCTCGCCGCTCGAGCCGAGGCGCCCGAGTCGCTCCTGCAACTCGTTCCTCGTCGACTCGGCGGCGCGCAGCTCGGCGGCAGTCTGCTCCAACCGGCCGTGAAGCGACTCGATCTCGGCGGCCATCTTCTCGAACTCCACCTTGGCCGCCTCAGTGCTCTCGCGGTAGCGCGCTAGCCGCTGCTGCGAGTGCTCCAGCTCGCGACCGAGCCTGACCGCCTCCGCTTCCCCGGCGCGCCGCTGCTCGGACGCCCTCTGCAGTTCAGCCTGCGCCCTCTCCAGCTTACCACGCAGCCGCTCCGCCTCACCTTTGGACTCGTCGGGCGTATGCCGACGCCGCTCGACCTCAGTTTGCGCCAGCTGCAGCTCGCCGCGCAGTCGGGACGTCTCCGACTCCAGCTGCGCAGTGCGCTGCTCCAGGCGCGTCGCCTCCGCTTGCGCCGCCTCATAGCGCGAGCGTACACGCGCCAGCTCCGACTTGCTGCGCTCCAACTCGCTCTGCTGCTGCTCCTTCTCCGACGAGAGCTTCATCGAGCAGTTCTCATATTTGTCCAGCTCCTTCTGCAGAATCAAGATCTCTTCGTGACGTTTCTCCAGCTGGATTCGCAGCTTGCGGATTTCCATCTGGGCCGAGTCATGCTTTTCGCGCATGCGCTCCATCTCTCCCTGCAGCACCTCTGCCCGAATTCGCGACTTTCCGTCGTCGGACATGGTTAGACCGGGATCCTGAGTCTGCAATCGATCCAGCTCCATGCGAAGTTTAGCTGCATCCTGCTCGAACCGCTCCTTCATCAGATGCTCGGTCTCCAGCTCCATCTGGGCCTTCTCCAGACGCTCTCGGAGGCGCTCCACCTCAAACTTGAGCCGCTCCTGTTCCTCCCGACCGCGCTCCTGCGTGTCCTGATACTTGCCTATCCGCACCAAGTAGCGTTCCATCTCCGTTTGACCAGTGTCCGCCTCTGCCTGCAACTTGTCTCGCTCCGTCTGGGCCTTCCGCAGCTCGCACTGGCTGCGTTCCAGTTTCTCCTGCGCCTTGTCTAGCTCCACCTGTAGTCGCGCTGTCTCCTCATTGCTGCGCTCCTGGTTGCCTTGCAGCTTTTGGTACTGCGCCTTCGCACGCTCTACATCAAACATCAGTTTCTCCACCTCCTCTTTGAGCTGTTCACGCTCGTTGGCCAGCTTCTTTGCCTCCATCTGGGTGCGCTCATATTTCTCCTGGAGGTGCTCCAGCTCGACGGTGACCGTTTCTGCCTCCTCGCGGGAGCGGGCCTCGCTGTCTTTCATGCGCATGAACTGGACGGCACTGCGGTCGTACAGCTCCTGGAGTTTCTCCAATTCGTCCTGCGCACGGCGCTGTTCCTCGCGCGTCTTGTTGAGCAACAGGTGAGCCTTCTCTCCGTCGGCCTGCAGGCGATCCTGGTCCGACTGAGCTGTTTCCAGCCGTGTCTGCAGCCGATGTACCTCACCCTGCGACCTGCAGGGACGAAATGAGTTGATCAGAGAAGCTCTCGAAAACTCATGGGAGGAGTACTTAAGATCTATTTAAACATGAGCACTATGTGATGCATTGAATATCAATTACATTGACAGGGATATCAATAAAGCGATAATTAAGGTGTCCCAGAAGTTATCACCGCATTTAAAACACAAGTATCTCATGAGATAAAGCCATGCCATACTTTAACTTGAGGCAAGTGCAAGAAGAATGGACAAAGTTTATAATGATATATGTTTTATGATAGCCAAAAAATATTCACACAAGTCAAAAAAGCAGAAATCCAAATGATTGCAATTTTACTGTGAGACAGATGTCATCTTACAAGCCGAGCGTACATACCCACTTTTTTTACTCTAAAATTATATTAACTCCCGAAGCAAGAACACGGTTACCTCCAAATTATATAAAAATGACTCAGTTTTAGAACAAACGAGCGCAGGACTCCATTACCGCCAGAAGATCACAGAAATTAAGGAAGGCATACGCAAATGATCGGTCGTATCCAATCAGCGTCTATTACAATAAACTACGAACGGTATCATGAGGTTCCCAACAGTTGTGGGAAACACTACAGTAAATATGCGTCGACATCATCAACCTGTAGTGGTTAGAGCAAAAGCTGAAGGGGATCAGTTGATTTCCAATATTATCACTGACATTTGCTGCTGGCTTCCACAATAGGTGGACCTGACAATTACATTTGTATGTGGGAGCGCATTAACAGGACCTATACTTAATGCAGACTAGCCAAATTATTTGAGCGAGCTGAGGATGCGATCCGCACAGTCAACACTCAACAACAATATTTATTGGGATACATGCGCTAGAGTTAACGAAAAGATCCAACGCCAGAACATTTTCTGCACCGCCCGAAATGTGGGACATAAAGAAAGTTCGTGAATGTGGTGGCACGTCTCATTATATGCTTCGAGGCTTGTTGTCAAATTGAACTTCATAAAGGAAACTTCCGAATGATAATCTTTTTGTTCTTATCGGAGTTGGGCTATTTCAGATATTTGCAAAACAAATGCGATAATAACTTCTGGGACACCCGGTATATATGATAGTAAAATACGTAAAATAACAACTTCTTTCA
>JARBER010080614.1:0-11654 GCA_030265075.1 Balanus glandula
TCATTTTTGGCACTAAAACAGGTAAATATGCTGAATTTTGTGGATATGGATGGAAATGGGAGCCCAACCTAAACATGAATATTGAACGGAATGGATTTGGATCTGGCTAAATGGGGTGGAACGGGATGGGAGCTGAAAATATATCCCATGAAGAGCTGTAGTTCTATGTCGGCTTAAGAATAAGGATATCGAACCGGTAGTTTTTTTCTCGTCCCAAGCATCAACATTTTCAAAAATATTGTTTTCCCATTCCAAAAACCATTGCTAACGCCCATGGTCAACAGCGCTAGATTCGCTCCCATCCTGGGCCCCACTGTATTGCTGGGCCCTCTCTAGTGGGCCCCTCAGACTGGACCCTCTCAGACTCAGACAGAGATCCCCCGCCCTGCACACGACCCCCCGTGGAGCAGCGAGCTGCGCAGGCCACTGCAGTGTGCAGTGGGCACCCAGGCGCGGCGTCGGCCAGCGCGGGGCCTCTGGTGCGTGACGTGACGAGTGACGTCACTTGGCGGTCACGTGACGTGACGACGGCCGAATACTGGACCGTGACTGGTGCCGGCAGAGCCGCTGACGTCAGATCGCTCCAAGGTCGCACTGCAATGGTGCCGCATATTGACCGGGCGCGGCGGCGTGTCAGCGGACCGTGGGCGGCGGACCGGGGAAACCCAGCCCCTGCCGCCCGCAGAGAGCAGTGAGACGGCGAGCTATCAGTGGGCGGCGGACCGGGGAAACCCGGGGAAGGACCGGGGAAACCCAGCCCCTGCCGCCCGCAGAGAGCAGTGAGACGCCGCTATCAGTGGGCGGACTATCAGCTCAGTGTCGGGGCACAAACTGCACTCCGCAGTGCCGGCCGATCGCCTGTGCACGGCAACAGTGCTACAGACTTTACAACAGTGGTATCGACAGAGTGTACAACAGTGTTATATACAGACTGTACAACAGTGGTGCCTACAGACTGTACAACAGTGGTACCTACAGAGTGTACAACAGTGGTACCTACAGACTGTATAACAGTAGTACCTACAGAGTGTACATCAGTGGTGCCTACAGACTGTATAACAGTGGTACCTACAGAGTGTACAACAGTGGTGCCTACAGACTGTACAACAGTGGTACCTACAGAGTGTACAACAGTGGTACCTACAGACAACTGCCTGGTACTTTGTTGTTGTGTGTGACGTAGTCTGTTGCGAACTTGCACGCGCCGTGGCATCAGTGACTGGGCTGGAGGCTGCCTGAGCTGCCTATACTTGTTTTGATTGCCGCTGCTCCAAGTGCAGCTGACCACGGCTGAGTGACGACGTAACTGGCGCGATAGCGCCAAACAGCGGTCACCGATAGTGACGTCATCAGAGTCAGCTGTGTCAGCAGCAGCTGTGTGACGTCACCAGGCTCGTCAGCACTGATTGCTAGCCAAGCACCTAGGCCATCTCCACAAGCTGAGACGGCAGAAACAACGTTATATTTATCACCCGAGACACCAGAAGCACTGTCACAGAACAGAGCACCAAGATGTCGGCGCCGGCCATCGGCATCGACCTGGGCACGACCTACTCCTGCGTGGCCGTGTACCAGGACGGCAAGGTGCAGGTCATCGCCAACGACCAGGGCAACAGGACCACGTCCAGCTGCGTCGCCTTCACCGACACGGAGCGACTCATCGGTGAAGTTGCCAAGAGTCAGGCGGCTCGCAACCCAGAGAACACCGTATTCGACGTCAAGCGGTTGATGGGGCGAACGTTCGACGATCCCAAACTGCAGCAGGCACTGCAGCACTGGCCGTTCAAGGTCATCGATGACGAAGGGAAAATTAAGATCAAAGTGAGGTATAGAAGAGTGAAAATACTTATTCAACCAGTGGAGATCAGCGCGATGATACTGAAAAAGATGAAGGAGACGGCGGAGGCCTTCCTGGGCAAGACGGTGACGGACGCCGTTATCACAGTTCCCGCCTACTTCAACAACTCGCAGCGCCAGGCCACCAAAGATGCTGGAAAGGTCGCTGGACTGAATGTGCTGCGCATCATCAACGAGCCGACGGCGGCGGCGCTGGCGTACGGTCTGGGCAAGAAGCTGGACAGGAAACAGAGAGTGCTCATCTTCGACCTAGGAGGCGGAACATTCGATGTTTCTGTTCTGCTGGTAGCCGACAATATGTTCGAAGTCCTCGCTACGGCTGGAGACACCCACTTGGGCGGCGAGGACTTTGATAACTGCCTGGTGAAGCACTTCTCCAACGAGTTCAAGTTGAAGCACAAGAAAGACCTCAGCGGCAACCCACTGGCACTGCGCAGGCTCAAAACTGCGTGCGAGGAGGCAAAGCGAACCCTCTCAAGCTGTTCCTTTGCTTGTGTCGAGATCGACTCGCTTTACGAAGGCATCTACTTCTCCAGCAAGATCTCTCGGGCTCGCTTTGCCGAACTGTGCGCAGATCTGTTCCGAGGCACACTTGACACCGTAAAACGGGCACTGCAAGACGCCAGAATGGACAAAACCTCCATCGACGAGGTTATCCTGGTCGGTGGCTCCACGCGCATCCCAAAGATCCGCACGCTTCTGAAGGACTTCTTCGGCGGGAAGGAGCTGAGCCTGCAGATAAACGCCGACGAGGCTGTGGCGTGTGGCGCCGCCGTGCAGGCAGCCGCTCTCTCAGGCGACCCCAGTCCTGGCATTGGCGAGCTGTGGCTCCTGGACGTCGTGCCGTTCTCACTGGGAGTTCGCGAGCGCCAGAACTTCGGCAAACTGATCGATCGCTGCAGCCGTCTGCCGGCTCATCGCGAGAAAGAGTACATGCTTGGAAACGACTTCCAGACTCTCGCCGGCATTGAGATCTACGAAGGGGAGCAGCCGCTGGCCCGGGAGAACCACCTACTCGGGAAGTTCGTGCTCACCGGTCTGCCCGCTGCTCGTATGGGCGAGGTGAGGATCCTGGTGGCGTTCGACGTCGACGCCGACGGCATCATGCATGTCAGCGCGAAAGAGCAGACCACGGGCCGCTCGGAGGAGATCACCATCCGGTCTCTGAACTGCATGGGTGCAGAGGAAATTTGGCGAATGCAGGCCGACGCTGCCACGATGGAGGAGGACGCCGAGAGAACGGAGACGGAGGCAGCCGAGGAGGAGCAGCGACGGCACGCGGAGGAGGGTGAAGACGAGAGACCCCAGGGCCGAGGAGAGGAGATTCTAGGTGCGATGTCACCCTCAAGCCACACAGCACTCACCCAACACACCACAGCCACCACCCCACAGTCCCAGAGCACAGCACGCCAGACCCAGAGCACAGAACGCCAGACCCAGAGCACGTCCACCGACAGAACACACAAGTCCAAGCGGAAGCGACAGCGCACTGGCACCGGTGACCGCGAAAGGCCGCTGGAAGGGGAGGGAGGGCGACTTCACGCCGCTGCAGCGCCGCAGCCGGAGTCCCCGAGGGACGAGTGCCACGAGTGGGGCATGCTGCTGGCGGCGGAGATGAGGCTCCTGGGTGAGGAGCAACGGCAGGCGTTCAAGGGCAAAGTCATGCGGCTTCTGGCCGATGCGTACCATACAAATTAAGTAGCGATGACGTGAGAATGTACTGCGAGTGTGAGAGATGTGCTTGCGGAGGATTTCTCTTTATGACTATGGAGTGTGGAGTGAACTTACTTGTTTGTCGCGTGTGAAATGGTGGAAGCTGTATGCCTAATTTCGACAGAGAGGCCATGTCATCGGCTGCTAAAGTCGTCACAAACAGCAGACCGTGGACGTGTTTGTGACAGCAGTGACATGTCTGTGAACATGTCTGTGACATATCTGTCACAGCGGTGACAAGTGACAAATATATGTCTTCAGCGTTCATCTGTGTGACGCTATTTGTGATTTTGTGCTTGGATTGACTGGAAGTTAAGACGAAATATATGATGTATATTACAATTTAGCAATAATTAATCTCTAGATCCAACTGAGAAACATAAAACACATCCACTGACACTCTACACAGTGGTATCCAAAATTATAGTTACGTTTTGGCCTTGTACACGTGGCCAAATCGAACGACGTTCAGCGAGTGCGCTAGTATGGAAGGCTGTAAGACTGTTGCCTTAACTAACATATAATGTATGCTTAATTCGGGCAAACGCCTGTTTGGGCCCAAGTATACGGGTTTTAAGCGCCAACAAATTAACGTCGATTTCTAGTTAAAATTACGTTCGCATATACCTGGTTTAGATTACTCAGCAGAACTGACCATAACCGAAAAATACAGAACCTGTACCCATGTAGACGGGTCCAGCGGAGCATAGCTGACGATCTGACTTACAAGTTTAGCTATTGGAAGCTTAACTTTAGCTTACGTTATGAGGAAATGTACTTTTAGTTGACTGGCAACATAGCTTACGAGCTTTTTCGTTTTGGCTTGAATGCATTTTACAAAATCTACTGGAATCGTAAAGTTTGGTAAAAAAATACAATGTCAAAATATGTTTATATTTGTTCTGAAAACGTTTGGTAACAAAGAAGTTTGCACTATATGCCAAAGAATATCGGTGGCGGTGATCAACGTAAAAGAGCATCCGCTGGTTAGTGCCTACAAACAATTACGGAACGGTCACCAGCGAGTGTCTCGCCGATCGGTGTAGGAAAAGTGAAGGAAGCCGGTCCTTTGTTCCGTAAATGGCGGCTGGCTAAGCTGACGCTGCCAGGCTTGTTTTGAGCGGCACAGACGGGCCCGTGAATGTTACGCTGAAACAGGTCAGTTATCGTAAATTAACCCTCGCCCTATTGGGGGGGGGGGGGGTCCTGAGTGAGGTTCCGAGTTGGGGTCAGTCGGGTCAACAGGCTGAGGCCAAAACGCATTCGCTGGCGACTTGGCGGTCTGGTCAGGACTAGCCTGGGCAGAAAAGCACATGCTCTCGGCTGCTATTTTCTACATACCTACAGTGCGGAGGATGCGTGCACTTTTTTACTACTCGGCTTATGATGTTGGTTTTCATTCCAAATGATGACCAAAAGAGAAAATATGCAGAAATTAAAGTATTAGGGGTGAGAACTGAAAAGCGGGATAAAGTGTGGTTTAGTAATCGAAAGGAGTTGAACGTCAGGGTAACCGCTGTTAAAACACGAATTTGCTCACTGCTTAGCCTCCTCATATATTGTTTTTTATCTAGAAATTTCATTCGACGTTTGTGTTTCCTTATGTTTCCTATGTATAGTGAGTGACTCTTGTTTTCACATATCCGACGCTGAAACTATCAAAATATAATACTATTACCAAATTTTTTTAATTGACGAGGAAAATGTCTTATTTTTTCGTCTATGGGCTTTAACACTACGTAGTCAGCTGAGTGTGCCCAGCCACCAGCTGATTATATCAAATGACGTCACGACTCTAGTCACGTATTCAGACCCCAGTTCACACTGCGAGGGGTTCCGTTATCCGGAGATCCGCCAAAAACTGGCGGATTGGCGGATCCGTCAGCGACCTCCGCTTTACCCGACTGCTGGTTTGCTGATCCACGTCCGTTTGAGCGAAACCGTCGGACAAATTTGTTCATTCGGTGAGTCGTGTTCCCGAACGCAAGCATAGCGTTTTAGCTGTGATGCTGACAAAGTCATTGTTTTAACGAATGCATCCTTCATTAGAGTCACTTATTATGACGCTATTGAGACACGAACATAACTTTGTTTATTTTCTCTTGGAAGGACTGTAAGTGTAGACGATCAAAAACACCTCTAAAAAGTTACCTTTTGCCCCCTGCTACCCCCTATCTAAGATTGTTTTTACATGATGTTGAAAGGAATCAAATGTCGCTTGATTTTTTTTTAAATCTGACGAGTAGATCGCAATGTCTCAAGGGGAGTCGTTTTCGACCTCCCCTGTTGCCACTAATAGGGGTAACCAGGAGCCAGCGACAAACAGTGTTATCGTTTCACCAATTTGATTATGCTTTGTGTAAAGTATCAGGTATCATCCAGAAAGCCTTCCGCGTTAGCTTAGACGTTCGACCTTGTTCTATTATGTTGGTAACGATGACAAACATAATGCAAATAGTTTATCTTTATGTCACCGTACTACTATTTAGCTGCTCGTATACAATGTTTTGTATTGTTCTATTGGTGGAAAGATTGTACTTTAATTAACATATCTGCGACATAAAACAAAAAACATGGTAACACAAAAGAACTTAAATAGACATGTCTTACCTGGGTCACAAGGCGACGTTTTTAAAAGCTGAACAAGGTTTTGTATGTTTGTAAAATGTATTGTATAAAGCATCGTGCTCATAAAAATATGTAATTTATATAGTTCTGTGGTTTTCCATTAGTGCTATGACAATTGACACAAAGGATCCATGCTACCTGAAAGCAACACCCAAATCCTAAAAAAGCCTCGGGCTATATTTTGTGACCCGTAGGTCGCACAGGCCTGAAATTGCTTCATGCTTATTCTACGCAGGAAATAAATTAGCATGTAAATAGCGCTGAACTGGGTTGGAGAAGGGCCCTGCCAAGGGGGAACGGACCCTGAGAACGGACCCCGCGGCACTCCCAGCCGCCCTCTCCCACAAAACTCTTCTGGGTCCGTCTATGATTGCCCCGCACATCAACATCACGCCATTTCCCACACACGCCAGCACCGTCATTGCCTTTTCTATATCTATATCTATATATATCTATAGATATGCCCTTCCACGATGCCCCAGCGAAGCCAAATCGACCCGTGCCCGAATTCCGCAACTCTGCCGCGCCCCGTGTCCGAATCCTCCAGCTCTGCCGCACCCCGTGTCCGAATCCTCCAGCTCTGCCGCACCCCGTGCCCGAATCCCGTAGCTCCACCGCACCCCGTGTCCGAATCCCGCAACTCCGCTGCGCCCCGTGCCCGAATCCCGCAGCTCCGCGCTGCGCCGAGAGATTGCACTGGCCTGCATGTGCCGGCCTGACCGATATAGCAGAGCCAGTCAGCCGCCTACTGCCACGCTGTGTGGAGTTCACCGCGCTGTGATGGCGAGCCGTGACGTCCTCCTGGCGAGCTGCGCTTTCCTCCTGGCCAGCTGCGCTCCAGCGGGCGCCTCCACCGGCAGCGGCCAGCCCTGCGAGGTGGACTCAGCCGGCACGCGCGGGGACTGCCGCCCGATCGGCCAGTGTCCCGAGCTGCTGACAGTCGCCAAGGCCGCCCAGACAGTCGCCAAGGCCGCCCTGACAGTCGCCAAGGCCGCCCAGACAGGTTGCTACAGCAACGCCGTTGCTAGCTGGCTGCGTGGTCTCACTGCCAAGTGCCCCAGGTCGGAGAAGGGGATGCTGCAGGCCTGCTGCCAGAGCGAGGCGACGCGGACTCTGGAGCTGCCCACTCCCAGCGAGTGCGGCCAGATGGCGTTCGACTCCAGAGTAGTCGGCGGCAGGGACGCGGCGATCGGCCAGTTCCCGTGGATGGCTTCGATCCGGTACGGCAGGAAGCGTCGCGAGCATCGCTGCGGTGGAACCCTCGTCACCTCCCGCCATGTCCTGACGGCGGCCCACTGCGTCTCCGCCGCCGAGACGCCGGTCTCCGTCGTCCTGGGAGAGCTCAACCTCAACACCGACCCAGACTGTCTCCCCGACGACCCTTCGCAGTGCGCCGACACGCCGCGCGAGATCGAAATCCAGAGCATCTTTGCGCACCCAGGCTTCCGAAATAGCCAACATCTCGCCTACCCTGACGACATCGCGATGCTGCGGCTGGCGCAGGAGGTCAGCTTCACCGACTTCATCCACCCCATCTGTCTGGTGACAGACCTCGGCGTACTGCAGCGCGGCCGCAAGTGTGCTCCCTCCTGCTCCGACCTCACCCCCGGTCTGACCGGCTTCGTCACCGGCTGGGGTCGCAGCGACATGGACAGCGAAGCTGAGCTGACGCCCGTGCTGCAGACGGGCAAGCTGCCTATCCAAAACATCTCAGAGTGCGAGGAGACGTTCGTGGCTGGGCGGAGTCTGTCGGGTCGGATCTGCGCGGGCGCGGGTGCGAACAAGGCCGACGCGTGCCGCGGCGACTCAGGCGGACCGCTCATGGTGTCCGATGGGTACGGAGAGGCGTGGCACCAGGTGGGCATCTCTTCGTTCGGCTCGGCTGAGTGCGGCGGTCTAGCCGGCTACACCCGAGTCCTCGACTATACAGAGTGGATTGTGGAGCAGATCAACAGGACGTGATGGCGCCGGACAACAGGACGTGATGGCGCCGGACAACAGGACGTGAGGGCGCCGGACAACAGGACGTGATGGCGCCGGACAACAGGACGTGAGGGCGCCGGACAACAGGACGTGATGGCACCGGACAACAGGACGTGAGGGCGCCGGACAACAGACGTGAGGGCGCCGGACAACAGACGTGAGGGAGCCGGACAACAGACGTGAGGGCGCCGCACAACAGGACGTGAGGGCGCTGGACAACAGACGTGAGGGCGCCGGACAACAGGACGTGAGGGCGCCGGACAACAGGACGTGAGGGCGCCGCACAACAGGACGTGATGGCGCCGGACAACTCTCCGTCTCCACATGCGAGCGGCTCCAAACCATAGCTCGCCATGGGCCCACCAACCTCCAGTCCTACCCATATCCGTGCCCATTAACTTGTTGATCACCGTGCCCATGCCCGGACCATGCCCGTTCAAATAATTTATTTTAAGCCCATGCCTGGTCCCATCTGTTCGGATTATGCAAATATGTACTGCTACAACAATTGTATTCAATACATTAGCGTATTTAGCTACTTGCAAATGATACATGTAAAACTATTAACCATTTACGCTAACAATACCCATGGGCATACCCGAACCGTGGCGAACTCTGTTCCAAGCCTAAACCTAACCTAAACTAGCCAAAGTATGTCGTGTGCATTCCACTGGAATGGTGTCCGTTTCACACCGCGGCGTAATGTGAATTAGTGGAATATGTCGTTATGTGGCTTTGGTGGAAGGGATTACCCAGAACACTGTTGTTGTGACGTCACTGCTGTATACAGAACACTGTTGTGACGTCACTGCTTTGGATGATCGGTTGACGAGTGGCTGCTGCTGCACGATGTCTAAGGAATAGCAAGGACAACGCTTACTAAGATCAGTAATGGGTAAAGCCCTTCATGGGACATATTTTCAGCCCCATCCCATTCCATCATATTCAGCCAGATTCAAATTCATTCCATTCCATATTCATTTTTAATTTGGCTCCCATTTCCCCCATTAGCACTAAATTCAGCATATTTAACTGTTTTTGTGCTAAACAATGATATGGTCTGTCTCAATATCACCCAAATCCATTCCTTTTACATGAGCTCCCCAAAAGTTTGTCCCATTTCCATCCATTTCCATTCCATTTCAATATCCATATGAAATTTCCATTTCATGAAAGGCTCTAGTTGTCGGTCAAAAACGGGTGGTTTGGTGTGGCTACATTCCAAACGGCATACTTCATTCTGAAAACATAACGAACTGTGTTTGATTGTGGCGCCGATAACCGATATAAGACAACCTTTCCTCCTACTTCTTCTGCTACCTTTCCCTCCTCTTCCAGCCTTTCTTAAAAAGACTCCAGCTCTCTATTATATAAACAAAAGTGTCAAACAAGCTATGCATGTTTGACAAACAACAAGTTCTGGATTCGCAACAAACTCTGCTTAGCGCGGGCTCTGACTTCAAGCGTCCATCCATTCAGCCCGTTTGGGCTATTTTTTAAATACTTTATACACAAGAACGGACTTCTGGGAAGGGAATGCAGCGCTGGGAAAACAATGCGTAATCTCGTCCGCGCGTCTTGAGTTAAATAAGACCCCTGTCGAAATATTTGCCTTCCAAATATCTGTTTCCGGTAATAGCAGCTCTGTTGGAAGACCGCTGGACTTTTGACCAAATCATTAGTGACAGCCCGGTTCGAGTCGCTTCGGCGCTCGCTATTTGCTCCAGCTCGCGATGGTCTGCGGCCGCAGGCAGTGGCCGCGATGAAGGCCAGCTGATATATGTGAGCGGGGCGGACCGTGTCCGCCTCCGTCATGAGATCGTGATTAACTTTCACCTGTAAATTCTGCTGATTTGTCGCCACGTATAACATTTTGTAAAGGGGAAAAGGTGTATTACAATATACAATAAAATTATTTCCTGTTTAAAGGTGGTTTTATGGCAGGTTCCATTAAATGCAAGTTTTCAGCAAGCATTTTAGTTATTTTTTAGCACCTTCTCAGAAAAAAAGTTTTCGGTCATGCGAAGCGAGCAAAACCACTAGGTGTATGCCTGAAAAAAAACTGTCTAATGCCGGGATATTTGTATGTAGGCATTGAGTTTCGCACCAGATGCCCTCCCCCCCCCCCCCTCCAGCCAAAACTTATTAGACGAGTCCCTGTGTGTTGACTGCTGTCAACAGTTCTGTGTTGATGAATGGTGCAACGTCATTCAAATAGCAGCGTTCGATGTTATGCCCCGGTCGGAGAGTAATCTACCCGAGTGAGGGCAGTGTCGGTTTAAAACATTTGATGCAGTATAAAGTTATAGAATACAGTTGGCACTAAATGTCACAAGCCCTTCGAAGTCGGCTTCCCATCGGCGCGGCGGTGCAAATGGCGGTCACTGCCGTCGGTGGGGAGCCTCCTAAAGGCTGGCTTTCACTGGGGCTTCCTAAAGCCTGGCTTCCACTGGGGCCTCCTAGAGCCTGGCTTCTACTGGGGCCTCCTAGAGCCTGGCTTCCACTGGAGACTCCTAAAGCCTGGCTTCCACTGGGGCCTCCTAAAGCCTGGCTTCCACTGAGGCCTCCTAAAGCCTGTCTTCCACTGGGGCCTCCTAAAGCTTGGCTTCCACTGGGGCCTCTTAGAGCCTGGCTTCCACTGAGGCCTCCTAGAGCCTGGCTTCCACTGGGGCCTCCTAAAGTCTGGCTTCCACTGAGGCCTCCTAGAGTCTGGCTTCCACTGGGGCCTCCTAAAGCCTGGCTTCCACTGAGGCCTCCTAGAGCCTGGCTTCCACTGGGGCCTCCTAAAGCCTGGCTTCCACTGGGGCCTCCTAAAGCCTGGCTTCCACTGCGCCCAACACGACTGTTCTCGACGCTCAAATGCATTCATAGGACTGCAAAAGCCGTTATAAACGGACTGCCATAAGCACTGGGGTTTCTGGACTGATGTGAGAGATTTAAGTGTGTACGAGCTAGTGCACCCGCCTGGCTGCTGGTCCACAATAGCGCCTCGAAGTGATGACCTATGGTAGGTCGACCACGTCACTTTCAAACTGAAAGGAATCGAAAGTTGTAAAATGCCTCTTTCTAGAGAACCTTAAGATTCCTTAGAAGCAGAATTATTTCTCAGATAAACAAAAACGATAGGGATGCTCCAATATGCCAGGGGGCTCACTGAAGTGTGCTTTCTTAACCCGCGACCCGCTGGGGGTGCTAAAAGTAGCACACCCTCCGTTTTTTTAATAACTCAAAAATGCGTTCGTATTTCGACACTGCATTTTTAGTACCTTTGCACCAATCAAATTCACACCCCTGTACAAAAAAAAAATATGATTGACCCAAAAACTTTGGACAAAAAAATGTTTTAGTGACATGCCGTTTCCGATGCAAAAACGACAAATGCTTGAAAATTTGTAAAAAATCGCCATTTACAGTGATTTGTTATCCGTAACCGCCATTAGACATCTCACACCATCATTTATAGGATAGCTGTC
>JARBER010080725.1:0-11653 GCA_030265075.1 Balanus glandula
GCCCTCCGAGCCAGCCGCCACCGCGCTGCCGCCGCGGGCCGCGACCGGTCAGGTGGCCTGACCGCGCCGAAAGTGGTCAGACGCTACCACGCGCCCCCGGACTGGCACCGACCTTGCAGCGCGCCGGAGTCGAACGAACCAGTCTCCTACTGCCTGCACTTTCACCGGCTGACGCGACGGCAGCGCGACACAGCCTCTCTCCAGAGGCGACGTCCTCAGCTGCGGGGGCCTTCAGGGGTAGCCGGCGCGCACCTCCCGGCTCGCCTCCTGAGGCCTGCAGGGGGACCACTGACACGCCCGCATCTTCCGGCTCTCCTGCAGGGGCCCTCCAAGGACAAACGGCATCATTCTACGCAGGAGGATTTACCAGACCCCAGGAACGTAGCATCTGAGACCCGTACTCTTCATTAACCACCGAGCTATCTCCCCACACATACCAGCTGCCAACCGGAAAGCTAGGTGCCTCCAGGGGCAAACTGTGCTCTTCTTCAGGGCTTATCCAGGGGCAGACAGCGACCTCCTCAAGGATCTACCAGGGCCGACCTCTGCTTCCCTCGAGCACCTCTTAGGAGATAGCGCACAGTGACCTCCTCTACGGCGCATCACAGCAATAATTCGTGACCACACGGGCCTCTCTTGACCAGACAGCTCTCTCAGAAGCTTTCGAGAGACCATCGAATTCTTCTGTTGGCATAGGTAGGTAGCTGATGTTTTTTTGGGTTACTCGAGACTTATTTTCCAATTCCACCCATCTATCAGATGATGGTCGCTAGTCTCAGCTTACTGAGCGTGCCGACATGCCATGCAGAGCCACACGCGGACGGGAAAAATCGCAATGTAATAATAGACATTGGCGTATTGCCAACCGCAAATCTATTACAGTTTAAATGCTGTTGAGGTACTCCTTCCCGAAGATGACATGGCACCTCCTTTGAAAGACGTTGATTTTCTCAAGCTAGAATGTAATAAAGACGACTTCTTATTGATTTCGAGCTGTTTCTATAGTGCTTTCAGACTCTCCTACTCTTTATGACGGTTCATCGTTCTTCCTTAAGAAATTTGTTTGCTTATAACTGCTAAATTACGTATAGTTGACACATAAATCTGTCCATGCAATTCAGTGTTAGACCATCCTAATGAAACTCTTCCCATATTTTTGTATAATGGCTGTGCATATAAGGCCGGGAAAATGCTGTGGCGTGCCATTGCTGTATCCTGCAATTAAAGATTGCACAACCTTGCGAGCTTTAACGGCTTAGAATTTGAAGTGCGCAGTCGTTCCACTGAGGACGCCCCAGTTTTGTAGTTCAGTTGAGCTGTCTCTTTCGCTCGTCCAGCTGACCGCCAATGAGGTCAATAAGTTCAGCGCAAGCGTGACTTGAGGGTCAAGATAGTCCAGAGCAAAATGTCCATCAGGAGTCAAACAGTTTCTGATTTGGAGAATGAATAAAACCCGGAAATGTGATAGGAAATCGAAAGTAGTAATAACGAGCAACTGAATCTTTATACGAACTTTGATTCTGATCAGTAATAACCTGCAATCTAACGGTGGCCCTCGTCTCGCCTGTGCGCTCCATTCATAGACCTATAAGGTAATGTTAGAGCGATCTTTGCACATAGGTATGTACCTACCTACCTGGCTGCCACCCTGTGACATCACACTATGCACTACAAAGAACTGCTAACGGCTGCTGTCACTTACGCCAGGTGAACTGAAACGGCAACTTATCCTTCAGGTCAGCCGGAGACTGATAACGACGATACCTCGTTCAGCTGTCACTTATTACTATCGCATTATAAAGTATGCAAATGATGCACTGATGCAGGGTTACACCGACAACGCAAAGCAGAAGCTATCTCTGATTCTACACATTAGGAAAAACGGCCGCGATAACTCGATGAGTGTCTATGAAGAAATAGCCTCCTCTGTATATATGCTAACGACAGCTATGCACCGCTCGCAATTTTAATTTCATCAAGGAAATCTAGGTCCATTTTTCCATTGTTCTCAAAATAACCTAAGCGCAGCTCAACATTACAAACCCTTGCACGGACCGAGCCGGAACGCCGTATATGTCGATACCACGGGCTGGACCAGGGCGTGACCGGCTGCCCTGCACGTGCAGCTGGTGTTGCCCCGGAGCACCGGTCCAGCGGCGCCGTGACCCTCCGGCCGCTAATGCCATTCAGCATCGCCAGACAACGCCGACAGGCGCCGCCGCCGCCGCCGCCGCCGGCAGCGCACCCTGACGATACAATCCGGCTGGAATGTGTGTGTCTGACGGGGTGCCGGCGGACCTAACTCACCGGCGGCTCTCAGGGGTGCAGACGCCGGGCCCAGCCGGGCCATCCCGGCAGCGGGCCGCCGTCTGACCAAGGCCGCAGACCGATCGGTCATTGACCACGCTCTGCAGACTGGGCTCGGGACGCGTGACCGTCCGGTGACCGACCGGCAACCGCTGTGGCTGGGCCGCCCAGACAGACGGGCCGGCGGCGATTTCGAGCCGATTACGCGCACCTGCCGTCTGTTGAGGTGCGCTGCTGCGGTCCGATGTCTGTGTTCATGTTCAATGTGTGCGTCCATCCACCATAGATCGTCAGCAGCGGCGACTCAGTACAGTGCTGGGCTCGGCAGTGGCGTGTGTCTCTGATTTATGACTTCCCTGGATTTCTGATTAATGGGGTGTCATGAGAAGCGTGTAAAGGTAATTACATAGCGTGTCACGCCTAAATGGCGCACATTTACCACAGCTAATTGAAACGCTTAGAGCGTGAGGTTAATAGACAGTAAACACGGGCTATATGCACCCCATTCATTCTCATGAGCATAGTAACCACAGGCGGGTACTCCCTTCCACAACAGCGAGATACTTTTAAGAAAATCCGAGGAATGTATCGTCATGCAGCGTTATGCCACACGGGTGACGAGGGACTGACCACGATTTATGCGGGCACATTCATGATGCCCGCACTGCAGCAGGCAGCAGGAGTGGCCGGTGGACCCGCCATGCAAAACAGCCGCACCGTCGAGACGCGACCTCGAAGAGGACTGGTATTTCCCAAGGCTACCCTGCACACTGCACAGTCCTGTCCGCAGATAGCTGAGCGCAGGCCTTGTACATCTCGGGCTAAGCACATCCGTGCCAAGATTCTCGCACAGTTCCTCAGTCCTCCCTCCGAATATGGGGTGCTGCCCGCCCGGAAGAGCCAAAGAGCCATGAGAACACCTGGGAGGAGGAGGGGGAGGACTGCCGGAGGAGGTGGTCTGAGTCAGACTGCAGACTAACCCTTGCGGTCGAGCGGACTGAGACAATCGGTCGATATAGAGCGGTTCTGACGGGAGCCAGCGGTCAATGGCTGGGCAATTCATCTCGGCTGTATTGCTCATGTAATCCCGGATTTAATCAATGGCTCTTCCGGCTGCGGTGGTAGCCGTGGGTGGACATGAGGATGGTAGGATCGATACCGGCATCGGCATCAACACCGGCATCGACACCGACACCGGCACCGACACCGACACCGACATCGACACCGACACCGACATCGGCATATCCATCGACGGCCACACCGACAGCGACAGCGACACCAGCTCCAAGGGCTTGTAGATTCCATCAAGAGCGTGCTGCCTTGACGGCTGAGCTCCCCAGCTAGCCCGGGGTACGGAGGCTGAGATCCCCAGCTAGCCTGGGCTGCGGCGGCTGAGCTTCCCAGCTAGCCCGGGCTGCAGGGACTAGAGCTTCCTAGCCAGCCCAAGCTGCAGCGGTTCAGACGCGCGGCCAGCGATCCCCACTGTCGTCCGGAGGAGGGAGGGACCATTTACATGCGAGCCACGTATCGGCAGTGTTGTGCCGATATCCCGTACTCAATTATCTTGAACCGCAGAGAACTTGTTCAAATATTGTCAGCACTAACACTCGACTCCGTCGCCGTCGATCGTTGCGGTTCTATACATATGTCGTTCTTCGTCGTCGCATTGTTTTTTAGCTTCAGGATAACCGAACAATTGAACAGAGAAATACTTGTTCAGAAAGACAGGGACACGCAGTCCGAAGCCATCAGATCGTGAGATGGTTTGCTGAAGTCACTGCTCCGGCACTTCGATAAAATGTGTCACGTTTTGCAAAGAACGTAACCCCTCGAAACGGCACAGGCCATATATGATACAATACAAGCCCGTTATAAGCGTTTTGAGCACAATGTTCCACGATATTTACAATAAATGCACAGTACTACTTAATTGATTTGTAAAAAATAATGCTCTTTTCGTTAGTAGTGGTAGAACGGCCATAAGCTCCAAAAGAAGCGGCAATTCCAACTCTGGCATACAGCAAAGGAGCGACCGTCGACCACTGCACTAACAAAGTAGCGTCGGCAAAAGCCCAGTCTCGGTCACCTTGAGTCTACCGAACTGCCACACATACTTCTTTTAAACGCACATCTAACCCGTCCGCACAAGTAAAGCTGCGCCTTAATTGCAATCTGCAACAGGGACATCGACCGCTGACGTATAAACTGGTGCCGGTTTAGACGGCGGTCAGCGGCCCGCCGCGCCGGCCACCGTCGTCCGCCGCCGCTGCCGCCGCCCGTCTGAAGCTGGCCAGGGAGCCGCGCTGCGCAGCGGTGCAGTCAGAGCTCTGTTGCCAGCTGCAGGTGCTGCTGTCTCACATGAGGCGGGGCGCCATGGGCGACGTGTCGCACATAACACGCTGTCACAGGTAACGGAGCGCAATCGAAGCAAACTGTGGCGGAGGACCCGGCACGTCGGGCATGTGCCCCTGACCGCACTGGCCGATCCTTTTAAAGCCTCAGTCCACCGACTGCCGGCCCGCGGCCGCATGCCATTACGCAGGGTCAGCCGGGTTGCTGCAGTGCTGCACCCTGCCTCCCCCGGCTGGCTGAGGACCCGGCGCCTGCTGCAGCCTGCCTCCCCCGGCTGGCTGAGGACCCGGCGCCTGCTGCAGCCTGCCTCCCCCGGCTGGCTGAAGACCCGGCGCCTGCTGCAGCCTGCCACCCCGGCTGGCTGAGGACCCGCCGCCTGCTGCAGCCTGCCTCCCCCGGCTGTCTGAGGAGCCGGCGCCGCTGTGCGATGCCGGCTGAGGACCCTGGCCGGCGCCGCTGTGAGACGCCGCTGTGAGATGCTGGCCGAGGACCCGGCGCCGCTGTGCGATGCTGGCTGAGGACCCTGGCTGGCGCCGCTGTGAGATGTCAGTCTGGCGCGTCTGAACTGTGCAGTGGGGGCCCGCTGCGGCTGATGGGCCGATAGGTGCCGACTGCAGCCGCGCGGGGAGCGGGCGAGGTCAGGTGCCGGTGGCGGACAGCCGGGCCGGCCGGCGCATCTCATTGCCGGCCGCGCCATACTGGCCGGCCGCGGCAGCTGCTTTTGGCAGGGTTCGACTCCGGTGTCTGTGAGTGCCGCCTGGCGTCACATGGTGGCGACGCCCCTCGGCACCGCCATCTGCTCATAGCCAGTCCGTCACCCGAGCTGGGACTGCAGCGAGAAAATGCTGAGCCGGGTAGAGCGCATGCTGATATCTAAAACTGCATGTCATGCCTCTCAGAGATGGCATTACTGCGTGCAAATTGACTTATGTAGGCGGGAAGTATAAGCAGAAGAGTTTGAGTTATGTAAGTAACTTTCTTAGAAAGTCTGATAACGAATTTTCCGGGATTCGTGGAGTTCCCTGTCGGAAATCCCACAAATCACGCCAGATTTATCATGAAATAAACTGTCCAGAGTAGCACTCAAGGGATTATAACGCAGGGCATTGCTCCGTGTGCTGTCAGAAGCAGCAGAACATAAAATGATCTCGGCAACTCCCGCTAGCTTACACGCGCATTAGACATCTTACCCCGGGCTCACCCCCTGCTGCTCCGAAGCCCTATGACAGGTCCCGCCATGTATACAAAAAAACACCTGCCGTGTTAACAGTTTCCACCATCTAGCATACCAACACGGACCAAGTATGCCAAGATACCAAGTTCTTATTAATAATGCCTTCTTACCAACAAAGGAAACATTACATAAAAATATTCCTATGAAACCACCTCTGCTGGAATTTCAGGCTGGTCGATGGTCGGGAAGCTCGTAGTTCAAAATAATCGAGTTTGTTATACATTGCCAGTTACACACATTTTTAACTTACAAACCCGCTGTCAATACTGTATTTAACTGCAAAGCATAAGATAAACGCTTTCAAGGATCAATAAGTCATGCAACTCGAAAAAATATAGATAGATAATAGGTATGTATGTGCAATGTGCAACGTGCAGGATCTCTCTCATAACGCAGGGCAACTTTTGGCAAAATGAATGGCATTTGTACTTATCTTTAACAGCAAACTTAAATCGGCTTTAAGGCGCATAACCAGCGTAACATTATACCTGAATTGAGATAGCGATGTTGATGACCTGGCATTATTTAGTGCATTGACAAGTCAGGAGAAACATGTATTATAGGAGGTAGATACTATTTTCTTAGCGTAGCGGAGCGGCATAACATTACCACACCACTCGCGAGCATAAACATAGGCGTAGGAGCGCGGGGCCATGGTCCCCTCACTTTTTAACATTTTTTGGGGGAAACAATCAACAATTTTAGTTTGTTATACGAATGCAAAAACGTAAAAAATTCCTTGAGACGGAAGGAGCTCAAAACTGCATAGAAATCCGGCGTAGGGGATTGAGTTCCTCTCAGTACGAGATCGTAGTTTCGCTGCGCTGGCCCTCTCAACTTTCCTCACGTTCCTACGCTCCTGAGTTTAAATAATCGTTGATCGACTATCTTTACTCGCTTGTGGTGTAATCACAGGGAGGCTATGGCGATGTGATCCTATTGGCCGAGCTGTCTGACGGCGGCTGCCATATTTGCGCGTAAATAAAAGTTGGCAGCTAGTGTTAAAGGATAGGCGTTTGGGCGCACCGGCAGACATTTGTCAAAATATTGAACGAACTACTGGCCGTAGCGCAGTGGGAGTACTACTGCTACGTTCAAAATTAAATGCAAAAAAAATTGTATGTAAACATTTTTTTGTCAAATATTTTTTTACATCTTAAATCATTCCACATTCAATTTAGAACTTGCCAGTGGTACTTCCACTGCTATACAGCCAGTGGTACTTCCACTGCTATACAGCCAGTGGTTCGTTTAATATATTGAAAAATGTCAACCGGTGCTCCCAAACGCCTATCCTTTAACACTAGCTGCCAAATTTTATTTACACGCAAAATATGGCAGCCGCCGTCAAACAGTACTTTCGGGCCAATTCGCATTCCATCTCTATAGAGTTCACTGGGCGTAATAAATAGTTTGCATCTTAGGCACCAGAATAGTCTGAAATAAGATACTGCCATATATATGGTACATAAATCATTACCGAAAGTTCCTTCAAAACTACCTTCAAAACTATCCTTAACATGACATCAGCACTAACCTTAAGCTTAGCTTCCTATGAAATTAAGCGCTTTTTGCGAAAAATAAATGTGATATATATTCGTGTCTCAAAGAAATCACTTAATACCTATAGCGCTACGAACTATTTACACATTTACAACCCTCATAAAGGGGGCAATAATGTCCCTTTAAACCTCTGCACTTTCACGAGAACAGCTGCTCCAGATTGTTAAACAAACACAAACACGCGTTTTGGCAATCCATTGAGGAAGCCGAAAGGCATGCAATGAATGGGCAGAAGCTCGCAAGTCATACAAATGTATCATTATTCGCGCAAAGCACGCTATCCATTCACGTGTTCACGGGCAGTCACGCCTGCTCTTTGCATGACAGGCCACTCAATCGCTTGACATTTTTATTCCTTAAACATATCCGCAGGGGAAAACGTGATCCATGACACGCGAAAACCTCCGCTATCATCCCAAGCATACTTGTGTGCAAAAGTTTTTCGAGTCTAATCCGGCAAGCATTGCAGAAATATCACAGGAGTTAATTGTTACCGTGACACTACAAAGGTGTAAGTCAAGCAATGGCTGTTTCTTTTCGATAACATTTTCAAGGAAATTGGGCAATTTCAGAGCAGAATAATTATTATTCCTATCATTCAAACATACAATGATTACTACCTAAGAACCAAAATAGTGATTATAAAATTGCATTGTCTTAAGAGATTTGCATTGTAATAAAGACGAAAAAGTTTTACAGCAGTATACTGCTGTAATTTATTGCATATATATATATATATATATATATACTGCCACTATAGGAGCAGTCGTAAATAAAACTAACTATTACACGTTCAATCGGTTTATGGTCTTTGAGTAAATTATTCAAAATTGGTTTATTGTCTTGTTAAAAGGCATTTAGGGAATACATATATTAGTAATAGTTTAGATAGGAATATTTATATGGAAATTGTGACGAATTTACATTGTATTTTAGTCTCGTCTGTCGATTTAAATGGTAAACACATTTTTTAGAGAAATATATTCTTCTTCTTTCAAGGAATATTATTATTATTATAGTTGTCATAAGCAAGAGATGTAACAGTTGAAACAATAAACGAAATCACGCCTATTGAAAGACACACAAAATATATTTTCATGCACTTTGTACTTTACTTTACTTGCTATGTTCTTGGTGCTGTAAGTTAATACTATTAATTTATTCTGTACGACTTTCGCTAGCAAAAAGTTCTATTGACCATCGCGGCGCATGTTCATAATGTTGAGACATATACCTAAAAGTTTCACATTTACGGGAATTACACCCAGACATGTTCTATAAGTATTCATTGGTAAAAGTCCTTCAGTGATGCTTGATCTTACATCAACTGCAATGATAATCCGACACCGGAAGGCTGCCAAGGTTTGCAACATACCAGTTATTTCACATTTTCGAATTTTGCAACACTATTGCAATACGTTAATCCCTGTCGCGTCGTGGAAAGTGCATGGTTCGCTCGGATGCTTTAGAAACCTTTTCGAAAACTCCTGGATCTACTGGGATTATGCTTGACGCCGAGGGTAATTTCAAAACAAATCGACATGTTACAACGAAACTTACATAGGCTGAAACATAAGATGACATTTTATTATGCTATGCGTTAAGGTTGAAACTACTGATAACTAACATATCAATTTATCATTCCGGAGTGGTAAATACAAACCAGTTGGCTACCCTTATCATGGATTGGTCCAGTTCATGCTGTAAGAGCAAAAAGTGCATGGAGACATGGTTAACTGGGTTAGAAAGCGGTGCTGGGTCACAGTCAAACTTACCTGTGTTTTGAGCAGCATGTCCCGGCGTTCACTGACGCTTTTGTTCCTCTTCGGTCGCAGTATCACATAAAGTTTGGTCACACCCGGGCAGGAACGCAAAAGTTTTTCTAGAAGCACCTTTCCCATAAATCCGGTGCCGCCGGTGATGAGTACCGCCTTGCCGCGGTAGAACTCTGCCACGGACCCCATGGCTGGCTCGGCTGGTGGCGGCGCTGTGAGCGGCCGAACTGACTGGACACCGAGCTGCTGGCTCCGCGCTCGCGATGGCCTGCGACGTACGGAGAGAGCGCGCACGGCCGCACAACCTTCCTCACTGACGGCCAGCCGCTGACTGACGCTGGTCGGCCAAGGTCAGACGACACCATCCATTCTCGTCACGCTTGCAATGCCAACTCTCGTCGGGGCCGGTCGGAAGGCTCTTTGAATCACGGAATCATCTTGACGTCGGGAAACACGTGCTATGATCAGAGTAAATCCCCCAGTCACACATGTATGGTGGTATGCGTGATGAGGTAACGCTATCTTACCATTACATGCATTCAGAGGCGTAACTTCTCCAGAAAAGTTGGAAGGGGCCTGAGCTGAAAAAACCCCGGATAAAGTACAATCGCAATCCAGAAAATACATATTTCTACCCAGCTTTGACTCACCTCATCATCCACGTTAAGGGGGGGGGGGGATGAAGCCCCTCCCAACTGAAAGGGATCCTACACATCTGTATAAATTACGAGAGAGTGAGAACAACTGGATAGCTGCGGCGCCATTAAACCCAAATCATCATTAGCAGAATAACTGGGACAACACATCAATGTTTACTTAAAAGTTTTTCAAAAATTATGCAAGCGATATTTTATTCACAATCGACGACAATTCAGGTAAAAAACCTTAAAAAAACAATTGACAATTGATTGAAATGTCATCGATTGTGAATAAAATATCATGTCTGATAGCCTACATGCAAGCGATGCATGAAACTGAAAGCAATAACATTTTACAGAGCAATCATTTACATGTTCAAAATCTGTCAGTTTGGGACTTCCATTATCAATACTTCAAACTCAATTTATTTAAATATAAAGCGTGAGAAAGTTAGGAATTTCCACGGGCTGGGGAAAACTGGGACACATGGTGCGGATAAGTGGGGCTATGGGCAGATTTGGTACAACATGCAATACTGATGCCTCACGTGAGACGGAACATGACATATAGGTAACTTAATTGAATGAATGGGCTATCAGATGACGAAGAGCATTCGTCGATTGGATGCGTTTTTTGTTGTTGAAGTTTTGTTTCGCTTATGGCAATATCACCAGCGGGTTGAACACCCAATGATAGGCCAAGACGCTAGTTTAAATGGAATTACGATAAAATACAATCACGCATTTTTGTCTGTATGATTATGAGGTTAATTCGAGGAAGTTTGCTTTTGTATTGTCGGGATTCGGTACAAAACGTGAAACGAGCTATGAGATAGAAAAAAAAAACATACAAACATCATCTGGCGCCAGCGAGGCTTAAACCCACTGGCAAGCTGATGACTCTCCAGACGCAGAATGCTCCACCGACTGAGCCACTTACGCTGACATGCGGATCACTGCTATTCCACCTCCAAGCGTAGATCTCCGCTGGCAATAGATAGGTGAACTTTTGACCTTCAACTCTAACATCCCCGATCACCACTTGGGTCGTGGCGCATTCATTTCCATACCATCCCGTAGTTCCTCCCCTAACGTAGGCCCAATCTTACCAAACCCGAGAAAGGCGCATGTACGGCACCCACAGCAACAACGGTACTACAACCACGGGCCAGTCTCCACTATGCGTGATTTTCCCAGGAAGTTATGCACGGCTCTTGCGTGTTGCCGGGTTCTAAAATATATTTTCTCCAACTGAACTGTCATGGGAAACCGGTTTCAAACCCCTACAACACGCAAATCCGGACAACACGCAGAAGTCGTGCGGAACTTCTTGGAAAGTCACGCATAGGGGAGCCAGACCTCTCGTGTCTCAGGCGGCGAACATGTGGTGGCGCCCGGAGCTAGTGGTACATTTCGGCTAACTTACTGCTAGTTGGCTGTGTGCCATCGCACACTGTTGCTTTTTGGTATCGCAGCGGCCATAACCTAATAACTTCTGAAGTATGGGTGCTTTATTGACAAAAAAAATAAAATCGAAAGCATTTGATATGCATCATGCGAGCATCGAAAAATACAAATGGTGGACCTATGTCGTAAAAAAAAACTCAAAATATATAATATATCTACCATGTGAATCATAAAAAAGTGTCGGAAAATGATCTTTATCATGCAACTGGGAGACCATTTCCTATTCAGCACGTGTTACACAAATTCTACCAATAAATACATGTGTTTATGGATCGTAATGCTAAAGCCAATGGAAAACAACACCGGAAGTGATAATG
>JARBER010080947.1:0-10000 GCA_030265075.1 Balanus glandula
CGCTCTTCCGATCTCGGTGGTCGGGCCGTGCTGCCGGCCGCCACCTGGCCGCCCCCGCCCCCGCCCCCGCCCCCGCCGCCGGGTGGGAACCATGGCCTGCGTTCTGCGCTGGTCAGAGCGCTGTTTTCGCGACGCGGCGCATAATCAGGCCATTACCGTCGGTCCAGTTTAGCAGGCGGCGCGCATTGTTTGGCTGGAATGTGACGGCGGCGGCGGCTGTGTTTGTCGCCCGGCCGCGCCGCCCGCCGGGGGTCCGCCCCACTCCCACACCCGCGCCGCCCCCCGGGACGACAGGACGGCACACTGATCAGCATCGCGGCCTGGAACGCGACCGGACCGCGACGGACCGCGACGGACCGCGATGGACCGGCGGACGTCACCGAGCGAGCCCCGCCACCGAGCCCGGTCCGAGCGATCGAGCCCGGTTCGAGCCGGAGCTCCTCGGACGCCGAAGACGGCTGGGTTTCGCCCCCGGTGCCGCTGGGTCGGCGTGGTGGATCGTGCAGCCGGAGCGCCGTTTGACCTCGGTATCGGAGCATCATCGGCGGCAGGCTCGGTGGCACCGATCGGCACCGAGCGGCCCCGATCGGCCCCGATCAGCCTCTGTGTGGATAGTGGCGCGATACGCGGCCGCCGCCGATGTGGGCTGTGAAGCGCTGGGAAGTCCGCCTCTTGAGAGACGCGCCCGGCGCCGCCTTCGCCGGCTGCCGGCGTGGTTTCTGCTGTGTGAGTGACACGACAGCGTGACGGGCCGATGGGACCACTGAGGGACTCAGGTGGTGGTGTCGACACCGCCGGCCGACCGACCCCGGTCACCTGTGGTATTCCTACTGGATCGCTCGCAATGTCGAGTGGTCCATGAACGAGCTTACGAGCTTCACAGAGCAAAGGTGAACAGCTCGAGGGTAAAGTTAATGTAGGATCTGTGAACTTCATTCAGAGTTCTTGTAGAGTTTTGAAGCCTCAAAGTTCGAAGGCTTTTAGCTGAAAGTTGCGTGTTTAGTTGAAGCTTTAAACGGAGCAATCCTGTCTTGTCACGTGTGACAGGCTGTTCCGTTACGCTATAATCCGGCGTCGGTGCTTGCCGTAAAAGAACTTACAAATGCAACTGTGACTATCAACATGAATGACAAACTTGGCCATTTATGGTTCACAGTGGACACCCAGGGCAGCCGAAAGGCTTTCGTGGTATTAGCTCCCGTTGGGCCGTTTTTTACTTCGTGGTGTTATAAAACTCTTTGACAAAAACGCAGGTGACAAACTTGAATACAAAGATGTGCTACGATAGTATTGTTATGCTACACGGGCGGCGGTGCGAATATTGGCGACGTATTTTCCTTGTTTATCTTGCTGGACCTAAATGCTATCGATGAATCGACACAAAATGCACGAGGCGGTACAACACTTTTAAGCACTGCAAAGTGTTTGGCGGCTGTCGCTAACAAAATTTTGCATTGCTAGCACGTTGTAATGCTCTGGCTATGGCGGTATAAATTCGGACCACCAATGTTGTGTTGTAGATACTGCTCCCTTAGGTAAGTATTACCTGCTTTCAAGAGCATAAATAACCATGTCCTATCAACCGGATTTGTCATCGTAACATAAATACTCCATGTTACACCAAGCTACTATCTGACTGATATCACACACGACACTTGACGAGGGCACAATTGAGAACAAACGGAACAACAAATGTGCAACATCCCTTCTGCAGAACCACTTCCCCGTATTTGCACATGCGATTGTGGGTGCCAACAGAGCGCGGTATCGGGGTTTCGGTCGTGATCCGGGTGTGAGCCGACCGGCTGCCCCCGTGTGTGGAGGGCCGTCGGCCAGCACGGGTGACACTGGCTGATGGGGGCGGCTCCCGGCCGACGCGAGGGTCCAGTCGTCCGACGCCGCATGGCTAATATGTACAATGCGGTGAACAAATGGGGATTGTGTACATGGCACATCTAGCCAGTCTGCGGCGCGCTGGACCGTTGGAGGGTGCAGGCGATTCCGCTGGTGGCAGGCTCGCTTTAGGACGGGAATCGTTGACAGGAATCAGCCGAGCTCCGGGTATTCGATTTCGCTCTGCGAAAAATACCAATAAACTATACACGTGTTTCTCTTGTATCGCAAGTCAGCTTAATGCGATCACCGGAGCTTCTTGTAATATGTTTAACATTGTATTAAATTACCGTATCAGTAACGTGATCGGCGCGTTGCATCAGACGACCTGGGGCCGGACGTCGCTGTTGTGCCGGCGGGTCGGGGCGGCCGACCGACATATTTCGCTGCTCTGTGTCGGCGGGCAGCCGGGGACGGGGGTGACCGATCGGCCTGCGATTTGTGCCGATACTGACCGACGGGTCCCGGCCGCCCGGCCTACCCGGCCGGCCTGCTGACGGCCATGACGTCAATGGCAGCCGCTGGCCATCAGTCGCCGTCAGCCTGCGGGCAGAGGTCGCCCTGCAGCCTGCAGAGGTCCCCCGCCCCCCTCCCACTCCTCCGCCCCGCTACCCACTCCCCCCCCCCGCTCCGCCCCGCCGGGCCCGACCCGCGCAGGGTGGCCGAGAGATAAGGCTTCGTTAGCGTCTCTTTACCGCATGACGCCGTCGTGAGACGGTATTCTGCGGCCCGGAGAGCCAGCCAGCTGGATCATCAGCCCGTATTCACACCACGCGCGGATCGTGGGCTGTCCGTCCATCGCCGCTTTGCAACGAACGCGAGCTGTCGCCATATCGCCGTAGCAGCTGGGACGTCCAGACGCCTGAATCATGGTCGTGCCGTAGCTGCTGGCGGGCGGCAGGTTCAGCTGGTGCAGATGAACGGTGTCTGTCTGTCGGCGCTGTCTGAAGCGGCTCACAGGCATGGTTCATTGGCCTGATTTGAATGATTCATTGATAGCTGTCGGGCGAACCGGTTTGCAATTGGCTAGATCGGATGATGTGTGAAAATGCGAGCTGCTTGTGCATTGTACTTTGAATCATGAGCTATGGCGGGCTGTGGCCAAATGGCTTGCAGTCTGTTGTTCAGCTGTTTGGTGTTTGTAAAAGGTGATTGATTTCGTTACATCTGAAAGGTTTCTTAGTTAATGTCAAAGCGTTTTCTTTTGACAGGGTTTCTACTGTTTTATCACGGTGAATGTGCATTACAGCTGCTGGGCCCGGTGAAAACGGAATTCAGCCGAACTTAGCCGTAACGATTCGGGACTTGGCTGATACGCACCGGCATCTGGACTTGTATTCCAACCGGGGCAGGTCCTGCTCCCGTAGGAGGAGGGGGGGGGGGGCGTCCAGTCTGAACCGGGGGCGGGGGCAGTCCACCCAGTGTGCCGGCTGGTTGCCCCTCCTGTCCCCGGGGTGCGTCCAGTCTGAACCGGGCAGGGATAGTCCACCCAGTGAGCCGGCTGGTTGCCCTCCTGTCCCCGGGGTGCGTCCAGTCTGAACCGGGCGGGGGTAGTCGACCCAGTGTGTCGGCCCGGTGTCTTGCTGTCACGGTTCGCCGCCGCCGCCGCGTCCTGTTGTTGGGCCGCGCGCCGCCCGCCGCTCGCGCCCCCCGGTTCGCCGCATTGTCGTCGCGTCCGCTCCTCTCGCGGCCATGATTTATCGGCCCCCAACACCGGCGGCCGAATAAAGTGTTGAGCGCCGTGCTGCGGGGATCATTGCGGCGTTAGCGCGCCGCGGGACGCCGCTTTGTGCGCCCAACAGCGGCAAATCGCCGCCTGTTTGTAACCGCGCGTCGAGGGGCGAATCGACGCCCGTGCACGGCGCCGGCACGCGCGCCGCGCAGGGGCGGGACGGAGCGGGCCGGCCCGTGACGCCCCGTAACGCGCCGTGACGCGTCGTGTCGCGCCGTGACCCGGTGTGACGCGCCGTGACCCGGTGTGACACGGCGGCGGCTGGCGGGTGGACACGGCTCGGCCGCGCAGCTCCGGGCCCGCCTGAGCAAACAGACCGACGGGACGGCCCATTGTCCGGCCGGCGGAATGCGGCCCGCTTTATCGCGGAATGTGGCGACGGTGGCCTATCGGCGGCGATGGTTGTCGCAGCCCGACAGGCGACTCCCAGCACCTCCCACGGACCCCGTCAGCCCCGCCGTCCGGGGGCTGCTTCTCGTCTTTACATCTGCGCGTCATCTCGTCAGCGCGCCGACCGCCGGCGCCGGCCGTGACCTTGGGCTCCCTTTCCGTTTGTTGCTCTGATGGCAGCCGAGTTGCATTCGAGGTGTGCTATTCTGACAAGATTCCTGGTCTGGATAGGGATCAGCCGGGGGCGACGGTGCGCCCTTACCGGGGCGAGTGCCGTGCCGCGGGCTGACGTGCCGACAGACGCTCTCGCTCGTAAGCTGCTTGCATTCCCAGTAGTGAGCAGCTCTGATACTGTTAGTTGCGTCAATGGTCGCAGGAATGGCACGGCGCGGGCGGTAAAAAATGAACCGCTCCTTCTTGGTTCACAGGCGTTTTAAAAATAGAGCCGATAATGTTACCACCCGTGGAGCGTGGGCTTGTGACAGATGCCACAACAAACAAGGCGTGTATCGGAAGCATACAGTGAGTACCACGCGGGTGTGCGGGTAGTTTTCGATAAAAAGCCGTGTGTTGTGTCGCAGGGCGTTGTGCAGGTCGCGTCCGCAGTCGGCCGGCTGCCGGGGCCGCGGGGCCACTGCCGGGGCTGCGGCTGCCGCGTCGCTCGCTCCGGATTATCTGATACGTCCCTCAGCAGCACGATAGCGCCCGCCGCCGCCGACCGCCGCTGCTGACTACTGCCGACCGCCGACAGCCGCGCGCCGACCGCTGCCGACCGCCGCTACCGACCGCCGACCGCCGACAGCCGACAGCCGACCGCCGACGACCGGTCTGAACCGGTGCCATCAGCATGGCAAGACACGGTGTTCGCCGTTCTCACGCCCCATCAGTCTATCCCGGTGTGTGCGATCCGGACCGGTCGGTCGAGGGCGGCACGACGCGTGTCGAGCTCGACAGCTTTGCCCCGCCGCGCGCTGTCTTCCCGCTCACGCCACACAAGCGCGACATGAAGTGTCGGCGGGCGGTGTGTGGACACTGGACAGCGGCTCACTCGCTCCGACGGCGAGTCGGTGGTGAGTCGGCTGTGAGTCGGCTGTGAGTCGGCTGTGAGTCGGCTGAGTCGGCGGTGGGTCGGTCGGGTCGGCGCCGAGCTCGTCACGTGCTCACAGCCGACGTTTTGTTTACCGAGCGAGTGGCGTGCCTTGGTTGGCAGAACTTGGTGTTGGTGCAGACGCAGTTGTTCTCATGACCGGTGCGGCGCTGTTCCCCCGCATATGGCCGGCATCGCTGCGCCCCCACGGGCACGCGCGGGTGCGCCCGAGCTGCCTCAGCCCGCAGCGCTTCCCGGCAGGGGGATGGCGTTCAGCCGGGCGCCGGCGGTGGTATGTTTCCACTGCGGCCGGCAGTGGGCGGCCGCATCACGCTACGAAGCGGGCTTCACGAAGCCCGCCCGGTAGCGGTGGTGGCCGCACGCGCTCATCTGCACCGCGCTGCTCCTCGCCCGTGGCCGTCAGCCAGCGTGTGTTTGCCCAGCGTCGGCGGCTCTGTCGAGCGACCGCAGCTGAGCGGAGAGCGCATCCCGGCCAGACGAGCGCCGCCGGCACCGCCGCCACCGCCGCCGCCACTGCATACCAATGAACCGTCTCAAAGAACCGGGCAATATCGATTATCGAATATGACTTGCCGCCGTCTCGGCTCTATTCACGCGCCCGTCTTCAATCAGTATAATGTGTGTTTTATTGAAATATATGGGGCGTGCGCGCGGCGCGTCCGTCCGCCTGCAGAGGTGTCCGTCTGTCCGGGTGGGGGCGGGACGGCGGAATGTCGTGACGGTCGAGTCCGGCTGGAGGACGCGCGCGGCTATCGTGCGGTCGTGTGTCGCGCAGCGCAGGTCGGGGCCGCGGCCCGCGATTGAGTCGTCACAGAGCGGTGCCGAGGGGTGCATGTATTAGGCTCATTGAGAGCGCGCGGGGCGAAGATGACGCCCGTAAAGCTCCACTCTGACGGCACCTGAATAGGAGGATGGCGTGCCGGCTCCGAGCGGGGGATAAAGCTGTTATCCCGTGGTAATGCCGGTACTACGATAGATACGGGAGTAGGACATGCCACACTCCACGGCGACATGTCTCACGCCTCAGCGTAGGACATGCCTCGCGGCACGCGGTGCGTTATGTGCTTTCACAGTTCTGACGACGCAAATCCGAATCAAGGGTTGATTCTTCGAATCTGAGTTCTGTATTTTCCGGATTCATCTGCAGGTTTTGACTGCCCACTGTAGCATGCAATTCGATTTAAAAAGCAGTTGTCCGAAATCACTTGCCATGTTCGAAACACATGTATGCAATTACGACCCTTTCACTTTATGACTGTGTAATCACGCTGGTAACCCTGCGTTCCCCAAATAAGATATTATGGATCGTAATATGCTAAGCTATCGCAAAAATTACCACCTGCGCCGTTTTGCTTCGTAAAACCGACCACCGGAGCAGTGGCATCAGACGCCGTCGAGGTCCGCCCTCTAGGGAGAGAGGAGAGGAGCGGAGCACCTCTCGCGTCCCTCCTCTGCTCGAGGCCCACACGGCCTCCAGAGGGCGGCGCTGCCATGCCCTCTCCTTCCAGCGCCTCCCTGGCCTGCCCACTGCGGCTACCTATCGTTTTTTGCGCCGCTCTAATCGCGCACTTTATGTTCCCGGCGGATCGGATCCGGGGGCTGGCGAGGGCCGCGCGGCGCCGCCCTATTAAGCCAGTATCGCATGTATCAGATACAATTAGCGGCGGTCAGTGGCGGTAGCGGCACCGCCGGTCGCCGGCCGCTCCCCGCGCTACCGCCGCCCGGCCCAATTAGTACCCGGCCGACCGCACGTCAAAACCACTGCTTTACGGCCGCATACATTTGCCCAAGAATTTCCCGATTTGTAGCGGGCCGTAAAGTTTTAATTTGGCGGCGCGGTGGTGGCGCGGCGCTCCCTGTGGCGGACACGTCTCCCCGGGAGCCGGGAGCGGGCGGCCGCCGCCGCGGCGCCGCCGACCCCGTGGGAACGAGCCGCACTCACCTCGCACTCGCCTGGCTGAGGGCCGAGTCGCCCCGGCGCGCGTGCAGCGCGGCTGACGCGTGTTGCGTAGCCGGGTGGGCGTGGGCCGGCCACGCCCGCCGCCACTGACCGCTCGCTGTCAGGGCGGCGCCGATGGCAGGCGAATCTGCAGTGGTGCAGAGAGAGGTCCACCCCCGCGTCTGAGATGGGAGTCTCCGGTCATCGGGCGGCGATAACGGCCGTGTAGGGCCGCCGGCTAGGTGGACGGTCAGACGGCATGGACGGACAGGGCGCGGTCCGGGAGATAAGGTCGGCAGACGGCGCGGAGGGCTGGATCGGGAGCTCGGCGCTGACCGGCGCCAGTGTCCAGCAGAGTGGTCACTTGACCACTGGCCAGTCTCGAGTCGCAGGTGGAGAGGACGGGGGCGGACGGGGAGAACCGCGAGAACCGCGAGAACGGCTCTCCGCCGCGCGGCTGTAGCGCCCGGATTATCCCGTACATCACTCTGAAAACACACTTCAGATGCGCGCCGGTGGTGCGGCGCGCTCCAGGACGCGGCGCGGCGCCTTTGTCGCTGCTGCGCCGCGGACAATCGCCGGCCTCGCTGGAGCTCGCCGGACACGGCTGGACCTCGCGGTCGCCACGCCGGACGCGCCGGCTCTCAATGGCCAGCCGCCGCTCCACTCAACCGCGACGTCTGTATCCAAATCCGCGGCGAGCAGCGCCCGCCCATAACGGCGGCGCGGCGGAGCGTTTTGCCATTGATCGGCGCCACATCTGCCACCTGCGCGCCGCTTTGCGCGCCGCCGGACGACAATCCTCTCCGGCCACTTAGCCGCGCGTCACTCGAACTAATCGCATTCTGCGCGCGGCGGCTCGTTGAAAGGCTGACCGCTGGCCGAGGCGATTGTGGCGCGTCGTGTCGCGGCGCGATTGTGCTCTGCGCCGATTATCGGCCCTTCACACCCGGCCGCGCCGCAATGGCCGGCAGCTGCGGCGGCGCCGCCGCGCCAGATTCGTATCAGCCATTAGCTGCTGCCGTGACCGGTCAGCGTACGTTGCCGGCAGCTGGGGGCCGGCAGATCCCCGAGATGCCGCCCCCCGCCCCCGCCCCCGCCCCCGCCAGCTCCCTGTCCGGGCAATTAGCCACGCGAGACGCGGCAGCTGGCGGGTCAGGTCACGGTGGACACGATCACCATCGAGCCGCCTCCCGCCGCCCGCCGCGCGCCTGTTGACTCGAGATCGCCCCGGATATCGTCATCGATCGCCCGGCAGATCGCCAGAGATCGCCGAAAAGCTGACCAGAGCGATGGCCGGAGATCGCGGCCAGTCATGGCCCGGAGATCAGAGCCGGTCCGGGGAGACCCCGGTGCGATCCCGGCCGGCCGGCGGACGAGGTTCGGGGTGCAGGGTCGACCGGCCGGCGCCCGGCGATGACTTACTCGCCGCGCCGCTGTTTGTTCGCTGCCGGCTCCTGCAGGTCGGGCGCGGGCGGAGTCGCCGAACAGCCCACAATGGGCTCACCCTTTCATAACAAAGCCGGCAGTGCACGCAAACAGTGCGATGCTGAGGAGCGGTGGCGGCGGCGGCGGCGGTGGCGGTCGGCTGGGCGGGCCGCGGGCAGCCGTGCATTGTTCACAGCGGCGCCGCGCGGCTCTGATTGCTGCGCCGCACTCGTGCCGATTGTTTGGTAATGCGCCGCTAATCGTCGACGCTCGGCGGCTGTGGGCGGGGCGGGGCGCGGATCGGTGGCTGCTGTTTTGACACGGGACGTCGCTGAGCGCACGGATAGGTCGCCGTAGTGGCGCAGTTGTATCACTGCGCTGACGCCGCTGTAGTCTGATCCGCTGCTCCCTGATCTCGGCAGCTGTGAGCCTTTTAGGCTAGGTATGCTCTTTCGTGTTATTTTTCTTCGCTGTCTTTGATTTGTCCAGCGTTGCCTAGTATCATATATCTGGTGTATCATGGCATGTCAAGATGAAACGAATCCATGGCATGTCAAGATGAAACGAATCAGTGGCATGTCAAGATGAGACGAACCTGTGAACGTGCTGTGCATGTCTACGCCTATCGCGTGGGTGGCAGCGGCGGCTCATCTCCCGTTGGAGCTCATCTTACACTTAACATTTTCCGTTGCCGCTCTCCTCTGCACTGACTCGGGAACGGATTGCCGCCCAGCGTGGCCGGCATTGTTGCAAGAGCAGAGCTGCAGCCCCCTCTCCCACTCGTCCCGACATGTGACGATTGACGAGAGGGCCCGGTGTGACGCGGCGGCGGATCGCTCGTCAGTGTCGTCACGGAGACCGGCCGTCCGTCTGGTGAGAGGCTGTCCGACATCCGGCAGATCCGTCTCACCTTCCGAGGCCGGCGGCGATAACCGGCGGATGATCCGCGCGACGAATGATGACGCTTCGGTGACGATGTGCGGCGATGATCCGCGCGGCGACGCTGCGACAAACGGCACGAGGACGTCGTTTCGGGGCGGGCGCTCCGTCGGCAGACGGTGTCAGTGGGATTATGGGGACATTTGGTGGCAGTTTTCGGTGCGAGCCGCCCTCGCCGGCGCCGAGGATTGCTCCTCTGGCACGAGTTGTGGCGGCGGGGATGCGGAGGTGACGTGGCGCCGCGCGTGCTGGGAGACGACGAGCGCCACTTTCGCCCGTTAGGCCTAAAGTTTCGCCACGTGCTGATGTGTTATCCTTGGCGTTTTTCTAGTTCTAGTCTGTTTTTAACAGACAGACTACTGCCGAAGGTACAAGATGGTATAGACTTATTGATTAACGCTTAGTAGTGACAGTTGCAGTCCAAAAATGCCCCGTAGCGACGCGATGGAAAATTATGCTATTGCATCGGCAACAGTGTCCCCAAATGTGTCAATTGGGGTGGAAAATGACACTCAAATGTAAATATTTATCCACTCACTCCCCGTTTCAGAACGAATTTTCCACTCAAATT
>JARBER010081058.1:0-18590 GCA_030265075.1 Balanus glandula
CGACAAAGCACTTAGCCACCCGCAATGGATCCGATCGGCACTGCTCCAGCGCCGACAAAAACATCCTGAAACACAGACGCACGCGCGACATGAGTTGGCTTCTTGGTCACACGGTGGGCAACTTCGCTGCGGAGTGCAGTGTTCCTTCACCATCACCAGTACCTGCAGCAGACACTCACGGTCGGACGCTGACCGAGCGGTCCGGTCACATGATCGTCACAGGACCGTTACTCGACGGAAAGTGGCTCGACAAGGAACGACGCGTGCTAAGAGTCATGTCTTCGATTGTTGCCATACGAATGTGGGACGGGTGCATTGTAAAAGTGAGTCATTTCACGGCGCAGGGAGGCACGAGCCTGACAGGATTTCAGCATAACAGTGAGTGCACATGGCCATGTCGTATATTTAAGCATTAACAAATTACGAAACAAAGGAACGGGCTAAGACTGTTAGGTAGCTTTTCAGCTTGGTAGCAGTATATTCGCTCATTATTTTGGATCACTACATTTTCACATTAAGACACCACGCACACATAAGCTATCATCAACCAGCCTTTACGTCAAAGCATGTTACAAAAGGTCGGCAGCATCTCCAGCACACAAAGAGCGGGCCACAGTTGATGACGCTACCGTGTGTTGCCAAGACCGGCCTAGTTTACCGTGAGCAGTGGTAGCTGATGATAGTATTCGGACACGTAACTTTGAAATGTAGAGCCCAGCCCAATGTGGAGTCTGACATCCTGATGGAAATATGCGACGTTAATTGATCCGTTATTTATCTACGCTTGGTGTTCTATTAGCAGGCATAAACATGCAGGAAGCGCAACACTGTATGCAGCTTAATGTATAACCTTCGCGTTTAACCCAAACCAGAGTGCTAGACATGCGATCTTTTATCCTTGTATTCGTTTATTTTGCATTTGTATTTTCTCCACTTCATTGCTAAGCGAAGGTGTCCGACTCGAGCATTGCAAGCATTCACAAATTCAGAGCTGGCGCAACGACAAACATTATGCCCGCATTCCGCAAAGCATATATAACCCCAGAGAGTCGCTCACCTGAGCCGTATGTAGTTTATACGGAAACCTCAGTTGAGTTATGTGCTTATAAGGGCTTCAGAAATTATTTATTTGGGGTTTCGTTGCCAGGCCGGGTCACCACCATATTCAGAGCTATGTTGTCGTGGAGACAACACACCACGAGTGCCTACAATGTCTACCTTTCACTGAGCCATGAGCCAATGGTAGTTAAACAGATTATCAAACGCCCCACACATAGAAGGCATTGTCTGCCGTCTGCAGTCTGGTTTATCAAAGCATATTTCCGCCACGTAGGTACGTGAACTCTGAATTTCTCTAAGCATATGTATCAGTCACTCTCAAGGAAGGTAATACCAGTTGTACATTGACGAATTAGCTTCATAATCGCATAGCTATTTGATAGATATCGAACGATTGACTATAATTTCCTAACGGCCATTTGAAAGTTGTTATTCCATTCCTTTTTTTAAAGATTCCTTATTTGAAGATTCTTCATTTGAAAGTCGTTATCTCACAAGTCAACGTGAGGTTAAAATAACATCCCTGAAAGTGCATATTCAATATTCTGAGTGACAGTAGACATCAGACGCGTCAGACCACTTAAAATTTCTGACAAGCATTTTTCATAGTTACCCGTAGTATGCGAACAAGAGACAAACACTTAGTTAAATATCCTTATGTATAGTACTTTTTGTTACTAGCACATGCAATGAACTTAGCAAATGAATTAGCACCACTGGGGCTTCTGACAAAACAGCCATGTGTGATTCCACAAAGTCATTCTTCTCTAAAACGTTGTCGAGTGGCAGGGTTGCCGGGCGGTGCCCGACTGCCGTCAGTTCTTGCTGAGAGACACACAGTTTTTCATAAAAACACCCATGGTTTTTACTGAGACACACATGACTTTTACCGAACCAGTGATCCATAACAGCCTCGCCGTCAGCCCCACCAGGCAACGACATCGAGTGTCACTGTATGTAGGTACACTGTTCAGTGCATAGTGCATACTGTATACCTAGACCGCGTTCTGTGGATGAGGGATTCCATGGATTCCTCATCGAGCACCAGCTGTGGCATCGTAAGGCATGTCCCTTTTTCGCGTAACATTTGAAGGAAATGCGCCAAATTCACTGAATTCGCCGGAATCCCCGCAGGAATGGACCCAAAGAACTCTACTGTGGGACTAGCGGTCCAGAGTGGTATGACCAGAAGCGAACATATGACCTCAGCAGGAAGAATATTTTCCTTATAGTATGACCCAGGCAGACGGGAACTGAAGCAAAAGACCGAGCGAAACGTGAAAAAATCCAACAACGGTAGCTGATGTCACCAGCGCGCGGAATAAGGACGGCAAAAACCCCACAAAGCTTTAAACATTTGTAGGCGTGCTAAATGTGATTAGATGTACTCACAAATTATTGGTTCTCCCTAAAGTCTTAACACCGCCTTTGCAGAATAAATGTTTTTCCTTGAAGCGCTATAATGTGTTCCAGAAGTTAAAACCCCATGAACGACGCACATTCCTTTGCAGTGCTAAGTATTAACTGTTGAACCCTTTAATTCAAATCAACCTTTTAAAATACTAATCAAATTTTAAGTCAATGCATGAGTCAATTGGAGCGATTTCAGTCGTTTTCATCGCACTGCCCGTGACTCCTCCTTTAAACCTGCCCCCTGACCACACCTGACCTGGCCCCCTGACCACTCCTGATCACTCCTGACCGCTCCTGATCGGTCTTGATCATTCCTGATTGCTTCTGATTGCTCCTGCTCGCTCCTGATTGCTCCTGATTGCTCCGGATCGCTCCGGATCTATCATAATCGCCCCCGATCGCTCCTGATTGCTCCTAATTGCTCCTGCTCGCTCCTAATTGCTCTTGATCGCTCTTGATCGCTCCTCGATCAGCATGCTCTCCGCCTGATAAGCATTCCCTCTGTCTGCTCACGTTCAGTACGCAGGCTCCAGACGCCTGTATAACGCACGGCCGGCCTACAAAGATCGAGTGAGAGTCGCAATAACAGTGGTAGTGACAAAAAAAGGAGTGGCGATATTCATTGTTCATTTACTAATGGCTTGTCCACAAGTGGCTATTGCGGCCCAGTCAATACACGCAGGTACATACACACACGAAATAAAAGGCACACACGGAACATTACACACGTCACATTAGGTCATTTCGAAACGTGCTGTCGCAATGCAATGCGACCGGTTAGACTGCTGACTTCCGGCCAGTTTCCGGTTCGTAAGCAGCCAAAAGTCGCCTACAGCCAGACTCACATGCAGAAGGAATTCTACGACTCTTGCTGTGAAATGGATGATCGCGAGATTCAGGCATACCTTAGCATAATAGCACAATGAAACAATAGTAACTTCACCCGTGTAGCGTATTCAAGCATATTGCGGAGCAGCCAAAGTGATACTTTACTACTTCGGTCGCCACAAAAAGTGAACTCTGACTTCCGGCAAGTTTCCGGTTGGTAAGCTGCAAGCAGTCACCCACAGCCAAACTCTCCCGCTGGAGAAATTCTACGACTCTTGATGATAAATGAATGATCGCGAGATGGATGACGCCTAGCTTGGTAGCATAATAACACAATGCCACAATAGCAACTTCACACGTGCAGCGCCTTCAAGCATATTGCGGAGCAGCCAATGCGATGCATTACGACTTCGGTCGCCACAAAAAGTGGACGCCGCATGAATTTCTTCTCAGTGATGCAATCAATAACGACATACACCGGGCTCCACTTTCACACGGCACTGAGCGAAGGCAATAGGGTTTTTCTGGGGGGGGATTTTTTATGGAGCACTTATTAGCCAGGTAACAGACACCAAGTGTCACTGGTACCTGGCTATAGCTACGTCACTGGTGCTATGAAATTACATAAGGAAACTGTAAATTATAGTCAGATATACCCATATCAGTATTCATTACGAAGAGAAAAATTGTGGGGTTTGACAAAATACAATTTTTTTACCGTTTTGTTGAGAATAAAACAAATCTGCGTTCAGTGTTTCCGACTCGTTACCGTTACTTTGCTTTTCATAAAACTAGCTCAATCGAGCGAAGTTGTGAGCTATAACTAACATATAGAATGGCTTCACTCCAGTGAATGCGAGTCCAATATATGACAACAGCTACTACTGAGTACGCAAAGAAAAATGAAAACGGAATCACTGCGAAACAATGGTCGGTCATTAGGATACGGTACGGCATATATTAATGAACATTAAACACACACACACACTAAGTTATGGTGCAGTTTTCACGGGCTTCACCGATGTATATGGGTTATGGGGTGTTCGAGGTGTACCGCGGATATAAATGACGAGTAGCGACTACTATATGTCAACAATGTGTTCCACAAGGGCACAGCGGATATCAAGGGTGTATGTTGGGTGCAACAAGGGGTTGACAGTCCACCTACATATATAGGTTGTATGACGGGTAAAAAACGTAATATAGGTATAATAAAACACTCACTGCTACTCAGGTGTGCCCCGGGTAATACCCACGAAATATAAATCCCAAATTGCCTATCGCCTATCTCTGTCATGCAACGAAAACTTCAACTGTAATCGCACAGCGGAGCGGACGAGTTAGCACTAGTTGGTTACCATAACCAAGGAGCGATACAGCTGGCGCGTTAATTAACTTAAGTAAAACAAGAAAATCCCAAGGAGTACCAGCGCAAAATTTGTAAGAGCTTCAGCCAAAAATAACACCCGTAGATCATCAAATATAGCCACTCCCAATGTTATTACCGACCCTGGAGGATGTGCTAAACTGTGCGGTGAAACATCACAGGCCAGGCCGGTCTGTGTTCTGACGCAAGTGGTGTCCGTCACCGTGTTATGTTAACCCCGCCTGCAGGCCATGTATAGCCGAAAGTAGACCAATGACGTCACCAGCGGTCCATCATCACACGGGCGGCGATGTATCTTCCAGCAGGAGAAACCAACTGTTTGCGACCAAGTTTGGGTATCTATTAGCATCAACAAATGTATCACAAAAATGTTCTTATCCCGCCTCCTCTGGCGGTCTCATATTGTTTTTGGAAGCAGGTTAAATGAGTTTGCAGGTTTCGGACGCAGTTGGATAAGCTTGGACTTTGGAGCAGCTTGGAGTAGCCACGGGAACGACGGGATGAACAAGGAGGTTAGAGGTGTAAATCGACGGATTAATACTCACGACATATCTAAGTTGTTACACACTTCTTAGAAAGAAGTGGGCGTTTTACTGGTTTATATGGCAGTATGACACCAGTGTTGTTTCCTATGGTGACACTGACGGTAGGTACAATGCAATCAGACCTCATATATCAATCCTATATTATGATACAGGACATTCGCTGCGTAGTCACCCACCTGTTGCAGTAGTAGATCTGTTGGTAGTTGCCGAACAGAGTTTGTTTGTGTTCGTCCCTGATACCACTCTCCGGGTTATCACGCCAATGCAGCAGGTACCCCTGATGAGGAGGAAAACCAGGTCAGCCGCACTCAACACCACTGCCAATCATGCACAGGCGTCACAGGTTACAGAAGACGTATCTAACATTGAAACAGGAAAACTTCGGTAACACCACATTAGCTTTAATATGATGGAAATGTCGAGACTGCTGCGGTGTCTCTAGTCAAATGTAGGATCATATTAGTTATTGGGTAATGTAATTGCATGGTCGTAAATACGCCATAAAGGGACAATCGTAATTTGGGACAAGTCGTATGACATGCTTCTCCGAAACCGACATGTTTCAGTATTCTAACGAGTAGCTATCTGGAAATGAAGACTTACGTGTTGTAAATAAACATTGTTTTATTAGAATAGGGTTGAGTGGTTCACTTTAGCTCGCGATATTTTCGCCAAAACTTTGTTGTGTCCTTCGGAGTTGAATTACACCAATTTTTAGCAGTCCCAGATCAAATTCACCCGAAAGAAAATCGGAGGTAAAAAATTATGCTACCCTTAAGACCCATAAATCTATTAGTAATTGCCTTTTGCCGCTAAGCAATTATGTTATGTTGACGCAAAGTCATTATTTTCTCCTCAGGATTATTTCCGTTTTAAATAAGGCTATTTTTAGGCTTCCCTGAGGTAAACTGAGGAAATATTTGGTTTTTACCTAATGTTTACCTCAGCAAACCCTGAAAATCACCTTATTTAAAACGGAAATATGTTATGTCATTCCTTAACTAGTCCGCTGTACCCCACTTACCCAGGGAAATTCAAAAATAATATTTGCACTCAACTTCTTCGTTGAATATAGCGCATAAACTGACTGATTACGCGAAAATCCCAAAATATAGGTACCTACACATAACAGCAAGCACTGATCCTAGTTAATTCGTTCCCATTTCAGTGACACTGGGCACATGACATCGGACTTTCCCGAGGCGGCTTTCGTCGAGGCTTTAGTCTGATTGCGCCAGCTTAAACATTGCATCACTGATATCTAGTCACAGCGATAACCAGCAAAGTCCGTAAAACAATAAAGCACACCATACATGGCAGAGGGACAGTCTTTGTGAAGCCTGGCGAACTTTTAGCGCGCGAGGTACACGAAGCTGCAAGTCGCCCACGCGATCGGAGCATGCGACCATCCAAATTTGCTCCAGGTATGCCACAGTACTGGCGATATCACTCGATGGTGACCATAGCTGCTTTCCTCTGGTCATTTCTCCTTCAATTTGTCCATTCCTGTGTCGCTTTTTACCGCATTCAACTCGGTATTTAATGTCATCAAGTTACCTCCGATGCAAGCGCGCAGCGGGTGACACATCGCAGTACCTGTCCGGCTTGCTAGGTCCCGTCTCATGTTTTCGAGATCAAACACCGCAGTTTCAACAGACGAGTCCTCGCGAAACACAACTGTGACCTGCTGATGACTGCCGGCGAGGCAGACCTGGCCGGGGAATGGGTGTGACGGGGTGTGGCGGCCAGGTGCCGGGTCGCAGGTCACCTCGCCGTGTCACAGGTCACCTCGCCACCGTTACGCGCCGACCGCAGTCGGTCAGCGGACCGCTGCAGGAGGCGGTGATGACGGCGCCAGTTCGCGCGCCGGCCCGTCAAGTCCCACTGACCTCCGACCCAGCACCGGACGGGTCAGAGGCTGAGTTCGTCACGGCCGGTCGGGTATGCCCAGTGGCATTGGCATGTCCATGCCCATGGGCCCGGGCTGAGCGTCAATATGTAGGAAATATTCGGGCCTGGGCGGGAAGGGGCTGAGAAGTGCCAAGTCCGTTTTTCAGCAACACAATGCTGCTCTAGCTGTGGCTTCTTGTTAGCATACTGGGTTCAAAGTTTGACATGTAGGTATCATTTGCAAGTAGCTAAATACGTTAGGATAATGAATTCAAATGTTGTGAAAATAGTTAAATGCTCAATCTGAACGGGCCGGACCAGGCATGGGCTTTAAGTTCATTATGTGACGGGCCAAATCTTATAAAACATGTTCCTGGGAAGCCAGCTAACCTGAGCGGAAGACTCAGGTAGAAGCCATACCGTCCGTTTCTGGACGTGCAGTAAGACGCTGACGAGAAGTTTTTATGAAAGGTAAATAGGCTATAGCTTCACGTCTGACAAAGCTAACTAGGCAGACCTAGCCAGAACGCATCCTACAGGCAGACTGACCAAGGAGCCAGACGCATGTGACAGGCAGGCTGACCGAGCCAGACAATGGGCTCCGGGCAGCCTGTCGCTTGTTTGGCTGGCGACGCTGAACGAGCCAGACGCATCCGACAGGCGACAGATCATGCGAAAGTAGATAAAATACATAAACTTCACTTGACCAGGCCACATTCTTCAGCTGTATAGCTGGTGGCGTTGTCAGGAATTTTCGCCTGACCCCAACGCCCCGAGTCGCACTTGCCCTGGACTGGCAGACAACGTTGGCTTTCTCCAACAGCCGTTTTTCTTAGTACATTGCGTTGGCGGATTCCGAACGGTGGTTGGGGGAGGGGGGCACGGTGATTTTTAGGGCACAAGTTCCAAAATTGTCACATGATACTGAAAATGATCAGATTTCGTTTCCGTGTGCATTGGGCTGGTCAAAAACAAACTTGCCTTTGAAAAAAGAATGTTTAGACTGTTTTCTTTATCAGGAAATGTGTCGATTTTCGCAGAATCCAGGCGGTTTGCTTGGGGAATGGCATGGTCCTTTCGCCCCGCCCTGAATCCACTAGTGGCACATTGTCGAAGAGACAGCACAGCAGTGACAAGACTAGACGACCAGCCTACACCAGTTTTTACATTAGTTTTACTCTGCTATCTGCGATCTGGTTGGTCCGCCTGGACACTCATGGCTGGCCGCCCAGCCGTCAGGAAGTCAATCCAGTTTGTCCTTGAGAGACACGCCATAAAGCTGGCCTTCGAACACTAAAACAGCGGTGACGGAAGAACATCAACATGCTGTTGTCTAGCGTGGTAACATAGGGGTCATGGGGTCATGTCCCCTAACGACTGAAATCAGCCGAATTTTCATTTTCCTCTTGTTTTCTTTCTCACCCAATTATATTTCTTTATTTTATATAAATAAACCATATTCTTAGGACGATGGCCTTCAACTCAATTACACAACGATCTAAGAAGTAAATGCTTATGAGCTTCTTAAACATACTTTCTAGCGTTCGGACACACTCACAGAAGTCTGTTTTGATAGTTTTACTGCGAACAGTAGACCGCTTGGCACACCGATTTGTATCGATAACTTTTGAATGCACTGGTATGTATTCGTATTTGTAATCAATCGAATTCCCCCCCGCGAGTCTTGACAAAGCGAGAGAATGGCAAGGGCAAAAAACTTGCATCTGACATTACAAACCTCAATACAAAATTGGCACAGAGCCGAGTCGAGATTCTGTCATGCCTGCAGTTGGTTCCTTCAAAGTTGTCGCCCTAAACTAGGGTCCCAAGCGATCCGTCGTTCATGTTAGGTAGATACGCCAGTGACTGGAGCGACCAGTTACACATGGTAGGTACTGGTAGTACCGTTGTTTAGAAACTTTCGGGAAATGGGAATGTAATTTGGAACAGCAATTGCCATGGATTGCATGACATTAGGGGACATTATATGTGATGAGCGGGGTGGGTAACGGTACATGACATATTTTGGCAGCATTTTGGCAACAATATTTTCCACATGCGAGATAACGGGACCAAGTATTTACCACGTGAGGCATACTGGTTGAGCGTTTGGGCTCAACAGTATGCCTCACCCTTCATTACCTGATGTTAGGTAATGAAGGGCTGCAAACGTCTAATCGGGCCTTCACAGCGGATGCGGACTCAGCGTACGCATCCGTTATGGATGCGGACTCCATGTCCCCACGGGTTTTCGATGCGTGTTGGTGTGTACTGAGCGTTTTCGATGCGTTTTCACACCGAAAACGCATAGGAAACGCGTGGAACGCGGAGTTCGCATCCATAACTCCCCATATTGTCACTCCATCACCACGGGCGACGTCGTCACAGCCGCAAATTACAACAAGCTACCAGCTTGACAGCCTGCCCTTCTGCCCACCGTCTCTCCTGCCTGTTGAACTGACCTCGGCTGCCCGGTGCCTGGGATAGAGTCTTGTTCTTTTCATATGGCTGCTCGGAGGGTTGTTGGTGGGGTTGGACCGTTTGTTTCCCTGCTTGAGTTATTCATGCATATTTCAAGTATAGGCTATTTATGTTGGGTTGGTTATGTGGACTTTTTCAGTTTGGCATATTAATTTTCATTTCTTATCAGAGGTGATTTAATTCAAACCTTGCTTCTGCATCAATCCGCCACTGTATTTTGATTTTATTGTATTTCATGTTAACACAATACTGTGAACTGAACTTGTGAACTTAACTTGTGAATTGAACTCCCCGCTCCCCGCACGCCAGCGTCACGTGGAGTTTGCACTCCACAGGCCCGGCTGAGGGGTAGGCCGCCATGTTCGGGAAACCGTTTATTCACCGCCAAATGTATCAGAAGAAGACATTGCGGTCCGTGAAAGTAGACGACCGGAGATCGCACTTCGCAGCCATTTAGATCCATTTAAACCAAAATGAATTGAAGTTTATTTATAACTCGTCCTTAACGACTGTCACTGATTGTCATATTGTTTTCAGTGCATGAGCTAACCGAAGAACAAGGGAAAGTTTCTACACATCTTATGAATAGGTACTATGAAGCTATTAACGAAAAACCCAACAAATATTTCACTATACATTGCAAGTATAAGGCTAGTTTTTTCCTCATCAAACTGCCTCTGAAGTTTTGCTTTTGTATCAGCAAGATCAGGTTAGCGTTATGAGGGCATACTTGGCGCGTGAGACAGTTGCTACTTTGAGCCGTGTGGCTGAGACAGTTCAGCCATTTTTCACTTTTGGTCAGCTGTGTCGCAAAGCTAACCGCAACAATACCGGCCCTTGTATAAAGAGTCAGCATACAGCAACGCTGAGGCTGCAACAGACACATGGAACAAAGCAACCACTGAACCAGCCTGAGCCAGCTGGTGTTTTCAGTAACAATTTCATCACGCACACACTGAACTTCCCAGATACCCAAAACGCCACACAGGCTAGTTATTCTGAGTTATTCGGTTATTCTGATAGTTATTCTGAGACAGGCACACAAATGTATTTCACAAAGACGAAGTGGTTGTAACGACAAAGTCATATGACGTCACAAGACGTGCAGTGTGCAGTCCGGTGCCCCGGGGCGTGCGCCGTTCAGTCTGTCAAAAGTCAGGGTGTCCGTAGCTAGGTGGTACCTAATCTTACAGGGACATGTGCCGGATATAAAAAACGATCCCAGGATTTGATCTTTACGATCTGGATTCTGGATCCGTTGGGACCATAGATCCACCTTTACAAAGTATCGATGGATCCATTGGGATGATGGGATCATATATCCATCTTCATCATTGGTCGACGCATCTGTCAGGATCCCACATCGCAGGTACTATTTTGTATTGGGACCCACTGGAATACGATATTTGCCATTAGTTGTGTAATTCCGTGTCGATATCTTAAGAAATTGTCAGTATTTTTCAATCTATTATAAATGAACACAGACTCCTTTCTTTACTTAAATCTGGTTGACGAATACTATAATTATGGCAAACTAAATATATCAGGTCATGTTCGATCTGAGATTCGTTTCGTCATACATCCATCTTCATTGTTTGTTTGTCATGAGATCCTGACGGATCCAGGATCCATTGCAAAATTTAATCGAGGGATCCACTGGATCCAAGAACCACTTTTGTAATTCGTCGCGAGATTCAGTTGGTTCATAAGTCCAACACTGCATTTTATTGAGGGATCCTCTGGGTTCATATATCATACTTTCAGATCCGTGCACATTTCTTCCTAGTTCTTACAACTACCAGTGAAGTATTGGCGATCCCCAGCACGTGCTCCAAATCAGCGCACCTGCTGATTGCACCTCGCAGCGCTGACCTGAGCACCTGATGGCGCTGCTGATAGGAACATCTGGCAACGCTCCTGATAAGAACATCTGGCAGCGCTATTAATGGAACAGTCCCACTGTCAAGGCTGGCAAAATGAATGGCCATGAAGGGAAGACTGCACTAATCTAGCAAGGAGGAAAATCGCGCCTGGCGAACGCCAGGTGATTATAATGTTTACATTGAGACACGCGCGGGTCAAAGGGAACGGTTGAGTACAATTTTACCGTGTATTTACTCGAGTAAGTGATATCAACGAAAAGAAAACAATACATAAATCGTAAATGTCGAGCACTGAGCTCGCGATAAGAACAACACGCAATATGAAGGCGTTCCGAAATTTCCCGTGACTCGCATTCCCACTCACTTATGATCGTCGAGCCCCTGTAACTTGTAAGGCTCGACTATATCGTCAGTTTTGTGCGAGATGATCAGCAATTATATTCTATTAAATGCTATTAGGCATATTATTCGTCTCATACCATCATCATGTAATAGCTTATACCGTTCTGAGGGCAGTGTCGCCCAGTGAAGAACTGGAGATGCCACGGCGGCAGCACTGGGCAGGTGGAGAGAGATGGTATGGGCACCGGGCAACCCCGACAGCTGCCGGGCGCAGGCGAGGCACCTGCCACCCGCACGAGACGAGACGAGACGAGACGCCAAACGGCGCTCCTGCGCCGTGCGCGACTTTCTAGAAAGCGGCATTCACGCGCGCGCGCATCCAACACGTTCGTGAGGCGATTACATAGCAAAAATATCCTGCACGGTCATGGTTACCATTATTTCGCGGTTAATCATTGAAAAAATACTCAGAAATATTGTTTTAGCGAATAGTATGAGCGTTTTGTGAATTCATTGACAATAGGTACATATATGCTTATGTTTATATGGAGATGTAGCAACTTATTATTCGTTACAGCGTAAATGATATTTATATATATCACGCACACATCCGATGGACAGTACTTCGACATAAGGAATGCACTCCTTTGTCTGACCCGCATCAAATTCAAGGTTCCAAAAATCAGCCGGGATCGGGGCGCCGCGAGCAGAGAGCTCGGGAGAGACGGCAGCTGCTCTGCTCTGGACAGCCGGCACCTGTCCCGATCCCGGGCAGACAGGCTACTGCCCCCGGTCCCGGGCAGACAGGCTAGCCAGCCAGCACCTGCCCCTATCCCGGGCAGATAGGCTAGCCAGCCGACGAGCAGGGCAGTCGGGAGATGCTGATCAGTGATGGCGTCCTGCGCGCAGAGCGGGTGCCGCCGCTGTAGCTCCAGGCGACAACGCCATCGCACCAAAAGGGAAAGCCATGTCTCAGAGTCAGATAGATGGGTCACGTACGCAGTTGTGCAATGCTGTGGCTGAGAGTTCGCAGCCACGTGGTCCGTGATCCATGGGAATTGGGATCCATCGAAGGATCCATGGGATCAATGGGAGGATCAGAGCATACACGAGCCTTCAATGCACGGGCCTTCAATGCACGGGCCTCTACACGGGCCTTCAATGCCCTGCCCGTATCTTATCTACGGTTAGTGGCGTCCATGATGCGAGGCCAAGATAAAAACACGGTGTGCTGGCTGTTCATTACAAAATGATAAGCTATCCAGTAAAGATTGAAGTCGGTAATATAGATAGTTAAGTACATCACATATAGACAGACGGCTGTCTGGATAAGCTGCTCATTACAAATTACAATATGATAAGCTAGCCAGTAAAGATTGGAGTCGGTAATATATATAGTTAAGTACATCTAATATAGACAGACGGCTGCCTGGATGAGATAACAACAGGCTACGGCAGCCGTTAGACTCGGAGCCAGAAGGGGCGACACCAGACTTTACTCGAAGGGGGGGGGGGGAGAGGAGGCGTCCTCTCGGCCAGGGTGGCCGCGAAGGTGCCTTGCTGCCTGTAGGCGTAATTTGAATGCAGCATGGAGCTCAGCGATTCACAAAGTAAAACTCACCCAAATCTGACGACTTGAAACTTTGTGCGCTATTCATAGATATTAGCGCACAAATAAAGCAAATATCTCTGTTCCATGCCTCTGGTGACCAGATAGCGATGGGCGGTGGGACAAAGTCGTGCTTGGTGATAAATGCTGGTGGGACAGAGGTGCCTTCAGACATCGATGGAGTAGGACAGAGACGTTCTCAGGGGTATATATAAATAATATTAGTTGGACAGAGGCGTGTTCAGAAAGCCACGGAGGGACAGAGGCATTTTCTTCTGGGTAAATAAATTAGGCGTCTTCAGGCAGCGATGAAGGGGACAGAGGCGTTCCCAGGGGTAAACATTAGTGGGGACGACGCGTCTTCAGGTAGTGATGGCTGCAGAGTAATGATCAGGTGCCCGCAGTCAGCGATGAAAGTCGCAGCAGGCAGCCTCCCCCCCCCCTTCAGACGCACATAGTGGCGCCACCCCTGCTTGGAGCCAAATGGTGATCATTGGCGTGAAGTGACGTGTGTGACTGAGTGTGATAAAGTGACGTCACAGTGCGTCGAGACCGCCACGGAGGGCGGAACCGCGCCACTAATGCCTCGATGACGCACATGAAGACGGATGGGAGCGGCTGAGAGACTCGGTGTTTTCTGCGGCTGAAAACATGGCCTAGAGTCTACAGCCAAACAGGCAATCTAAGAAGCAGACCGACTCTCTTAGTTTCGATGATCACGGGTAAGTAGACACAGCATGCCAGGAGGAATAGAGGACGTGTACAAAGTAGACGTCTTGGTAGTTTTGGGGTCACCAGGTTAGAAAACACAGCAAGACAGCGGGCGCTGCGGACTGACGTCATGCAGAGTTGCAGACGTTCCCACCTCGCTGTCAGCTGGGAATGACGCCACCTCCAGCCGTCCAGCGGCACAATGCACCTGGCCGACAGCCTCGCGTTTCCCGCACAGTGCATGTCTGCACCGGCGATTTTTGAGCCCATCGCGAGCTTGTTGATGGCCTGCCTGGCCAGGTTCCCACCCTGCGGCCCAGTGCCGACGCCGCCGGCCGGACGGGCAGGTAAGGCGCGTGGGAGCAGCGACAGCCGACGGCGGCTGTGGCGCAGATTGCGATCCGCTGTCTTTGAGACGGAGATGAGCTGACTGCCGTCAGCTCTGTCGTGGCCAGGCTGGATTCGGACATTGCGCTCCAAAATGAAATGTTTTAGAAGTGTTCAATAGTAGCAGTTGATTAATTTGCCCTCGTTATTAAATGTTGATTCGCGCCCTATCTGTTTTGTTTAAGTTTGCGGCTCGCATTGCCAAACGAAGGTTCAGACGGGATGTAAACACATTTTGAGTACGTCATAAAACTTGTTCAGACCAATTAACAGTGTTGGCGTTTATTGACGTTTCGGCAAAATGTTTGGCAGTTAATGAGTTATTTTAGTTAAAAAGGTGTAAATATTTATACTTGCACGAGGGATGCGTGCAGATTGGTTGACTATTTGGCCATACGCAACCCTCGCTAAATGATGGCTTGCGGTCTTTTATATAAACCTGAGACGATTCCTACTAGAGGTGCAGCTTTTAACGTTAGTGACCGACATAGCAGACCAACAATATGTTCAATGGGTTGCACAGCTCTAACAATGCCTGCTATGGCCTCCTATGATAACAAGTCATTGTTTTCATGTATTTTTCACTACATTTCCTAGTTATAAATATTTACAGCTCGGAATTGCCATAGCATAATATGTGTAAATGAATTGAAGCGCTGCTGCCTCACTGTAGATGGATTTAATAATAATTAGAAAGGTTCGGCCATCGGTAAGCACAGGGCAAGTACAGGGCGACAAAGCTGGAATCCACCGTGAACTGCGGCGGTATGTTTACGCTCCAGAGGTCCTGACGGGTCAGAGACTGTCAGAGAAAGACAAACGTTGGTAGCCGCTGGCAGCACTCGCTCAGACGACTGTTTGCCAGCCATGGCACTCGCGCCATGACGCAAAAAATACCGTCAAAAGAAGAGATGGAAAAGATCGCAGGCGCTATGCGGGCACTTCAAGGTCAACGCACTAATAAACGATAGATTTTGATTCCAGGCTCGTGCCCCTGCGTCCAACACCAGTTCAACCCTTGAAGGCCAGCCGTCCTTTGACGCCGATCGAGCCGATATGTGGAAGGAATGGAGCGGGCAGACAGCTGGCATGAACTGAATGTGATGTCACAGGACTGGGACCAGGAGATGAAGAGACGAGGGATACGGTCCGACGGTCGCGACATCGCCGTCACCAGATCAAAATAAAAAACGGATAAAAAAACGCTAGGCAACCGCAAAACCTCTAGAGCCTTAATATTGTATTTTGAAACAGTTCAACCTTTGAAAAATATATTATAAACCTCTAAATTTACCTCTAGAAACTGACAACAAACCTTCAGATTTGAGGTAATATCTCTAGATTGGCAGCACTGTGCGGCATTCTTAGGACTGCTGGTATCACTGGGCTCCCCAGGACTGAAATGTCAAACTTCTCTCACAGCGTAGCCCTGACATGACCGGTCCCGGCTGACCTGACCTCTGATCGGTCACTCACCTCTATGACCTCTGACCGGTCACTCCCCTCTATAACCCCTGACCGGTGACTCACCTCTATGACCTCGCGCAGGTCACTGACGTAGACGGCCTCTGTCTGCACGATCTCGGCGACCACCCTGTCCGCCTGTGTGACGCAGGAGTCGAGCAGCAGTGAGTGGGCCCGCGGCAGACAGACCGTCACGTCTGACACGGACAGCTCGCCGTGGGACGCGTCTGACGGACACACAAGCAGGAGTGTCGAGTCAGTGGCGGTGCATGACGGCATACAGTGCCGTCAAATAGTGCCGTCAAAAATGCCGTTAAAAATGCCAGCAGCGAAGGCTGTTACCAGCCTTCTGACAGAAGCATGTCAATACCTATTCATGTTTATCAAAGCCACCATGAATCAGCCAGTATGGGTGATAAGGAAACCTCTGGCAATTGACATTCGTATTATAATATGAATGTCAATTGCCAGAGGTTGCCTTATCATATATTGTGTCCATCATAATATTATGATGGAACGAACGGGAATGTTGGCATTATATGGTTGTCATTATTCATGACAGCAAGGTCAAACCAGTACGTATTGTGGTAAAACCCGAATCAATATACATACAGTCGTTATCCTGGGAAGTATAACCCGGCTATAAACACACTAATACATGTATCGCCAGTGACACAAAGAATGACGATTTACAATGAGGGAGAAGATTGTGTGGCATGCAAACCAGTTGTTTGAAAAACACAGTCGCATACCGCTACTTTGTAATGAAGGTTATTTGCATTGTCTGGGATCGAACAGAGACAAAGGTGTCAGCTGTCCCTAGATCAGGAATAGTGAGTGCAGTTATTATGACTCCAGATGTCAACACAAAAGACGAACATAAGGACACCGACAATAAAGCCCGGTCCTCACCGCTCACGTCAGCGTCCGTTTACGTACAAACTACAGTCTCTTACAAAAGTCATGTTTGCCACAAGTTTTGAACTTACGGTCTAATCGGTGCTGCATGCAGCGAAATTTCCTAAAACTTCATTGAGCTCGCCCTCGATATATCGCGGGTAAGCTCAAACCAGTTGCTTTGAACTCTGCTGCGTTCAACACCGATTAGCAGGCTAAGCAGGCTAGCAGGCTGTGGGAGACTGAACAGTGAACACAGAACTTTTGGGGAGACTGTACGAACGGGCCCGTCCCGGCCCGTCCCGTCCCGACCCGACTCGGCCAGTCCAGGTCCGTCCTGGCCCGTCCAGGCACGTAAATATTGCCTCGGGCTACGCCTGGAGCAAATACGTGACGTGTCCGGTTAAGACCAGGGAGCGTGTGATTCACGAACAAGGGCCCGTCTGACGTCCATAGACGCGCGGGAAAACTCGGATCCATTCCGAGATCTGGCGGAAACGTGCTCGTCCTAGCGCCCATCGAGCCAGGCGCAGGTAATTTGGGATTCAGCGGGACGAAGTTCGTGCAAATGAGGCTTCGCTTCAGCGTGTGCACTGTGTAGGCGTGCAGATCAATCATAGGCTGCGAAACGATTGGCTTTAATTGATTTGATATTATTGTAGGATCAGCTAATTGCCAAGAAAGCAAGGTAAACTGCCTTTGTATTGATATAATTTGTTATTTTGTGTGCAGCCAAGGCTTTGTAGCAATAACAGAACGCGAGTAATATCATGGGAAAATGTCGGATGTTAATCGATAACGAACTCTGAGAAGTCGGCGACTCGACTCGAGACAAATTCAAAGAAGTAGGTTGCTGTTCAGTTTTTATATTTACATTAGGTACATGTATTATATCTTATAAAATTTATTTCTGTTTCTAAGCAGTATACGGATCCAGTTGGGTGCTTTTCATTGTACAAGTCAGGTGGTGACGCATCGTAACTATCATGGAAACATAGCCTTCATAGCGTACATCAAACTCAAACACCAGCTTTGTCAACGTCGTAAAAGAAGCCAGGAACTGAGTAGCTTGAGTGGCGAATCTCAAAGGATTACTGTGTGCAAGTGTTCAAGCTATCGTCGAGAAGGAACGAATCAAGATAACTATACACCAGCGAACGAACTGCATTGGGATGACCCAAGCTCAGAGCGGAAGATTCGACTGTGTCCACTCCAGCCTGCAACGCGCAGTGTTGGATGACTGACAGTATATACTTCAAAGTGCTCCTACTTTGACATATGCATCTTGTGATTTTTATGAAAGCGTATTTCAGACTATGTGTGATCTCGGATAATTTCGTTTGATGACTTGGATAAATAAGTACATGCCTAAGACATGCCAGCTATAAGTTTTTTTTAAACTATCTCGGACCGATACGCACAAAAACCAATGCAGGGTAATCGAATGTGGAGGTATTCACAAATTTTCCTGTGAGGATGGTCGTTTTTTTTTGCTGTTGCGATAAATTCACTGCTAAAGGAAATTTTCGTAGACATTGGTGCCACGGTATATTGAACACGGTAACGCCGAGTGCCAATCTTCAACACAGGCCTATGGTGAGCACTTTCGTCAGCTGATTTTTTGCGTTTGCCATAGTATGGTGGGATTCAGCTTGCAGGCTCTTACAAATAACGGCGGTATGAACAAGGAACTG
>JARBER010081059.1:0-11646 GCA_030265075.1 Balanus glandula
AGCGGCTCGAACCGGGCTCTCACTACCGGTTGGGTCACAAGCCCAGCGCTCTACCGACTGAGCTACAGGGGCGGACACATATTGGTTAACTATATAACACAAATGAGTGACCCAATTACATATCCAAAATATGACGTCAAGTCGTCCAACCATATGACTGTCTAGTGTTACAGCATGTCCGTGAAGTTAGCCAACAATCAACAAAACGGAAATCTGCAACGGTCGATATTTTCGTTTAAAACACGCATTTAGGTAAAGTCGCATGTGAGGATCACGAATCTGCTGTTATTTGTAATGTCAAGGTCATACATCAATGTCAAGAGCGTAAAAAAGACAAATCGACCTTATCTACCTTTTTATGGACAAACGGTGCGTTGCCAGACTTGTGTCCGATTCAACTCTGATTCAATCAAGAATCATGAATCACGATTCAAACTGATTGAATCAGCACATTTTTTCCGGACTTGGTTTTGAATCGTGATTGAATCAATACAAAATTCCGGAATGGCTTTGAATCATGATTGAATCAACAAGTTCTGAGTTTGAGTTGTGATTGAGTCGGCTGCGAAAAACTGAAAGGCAATCATGATTAAATCAACTAGTTTTGATTTTGAGTTGTAATTGAATCAAAGGTGAAAAATGTGAGGTCTGATTGAATCATGATTGAATCAAATTGTCATGGTTTTGAGTTGTGATTGAATCAATTGCAAGTTACAACAGTGATAATTGTATACAAATATTGTAATTGAAAACTGTCGTCTGTTAGCTTTCAACAAAGCAATATTTTGACTTCCAATCTTAGTTAATATGTAGCTGGCCAAAGTTGATTGATACCAGAAGCAAAACTAATTTAACGTTAACAGTTGTCAGCAATAATGAAGACTCGAGTACCTATGAGTAAGGTGCAAAAGGGTAAGATTTAGGATGTTGCAACACCAGATAATCATGTGGTCGGACAACTTGACATACTATATTTGGGGTCTGTATAGTTGGGTCACAAATTAATTCGGGTTTTATATAATTAACCAATAAAATGCCGATTTAATTTGCTCGCAAATCTAGTTAATTTGCTTGAATTTCTTTGTGTTTCAATTCAAATGAGTGAGTTGCAACTGGTATGGCTGAGTGTCATTTTGAGTTGATTGAATCAAACGCTCTGTATTTGATTCAATCATATGCGGAAAACATGAAGGTCGATTCAATCATGATTGAATCAACTAGTTTTAAGTTTGAGTTGTGATTGAGTCGGTCACTAACAATTTGGGGCCTGATTGAATCATGATTGAATCAACCAGTTTTGAGTTTGAGTTGTGATTGAGTCGGCTGTGAAAAAATGAAGGTCTGATTAAATTGTGATTTAATCAACTTGTTTTGAGTTTGAGTTGTGATTGAGTCGGCTGCGAAAAGCTGAAAGTCTGATTGAATTATGATTGAGTTGGCTGCGAAAAGCTGAAGGTCTGATTGAATCATGATTCAGTCAACTAGTTTTGACTTTGAGTTGTGATTGAATCAACCGCAAAAATTTGAATCATATACAAGTCTGTGCGTTGCACGTTTTTTTAAAGACTAGCTTTCGAAAGAGCGGGTAAAAATGAAGATGGAATTTTCGTTAGAAATTTCAATCAAGATCCCCTAAGGTCACTCAGCAAGGTGAAAAAGGCCCAAATCAATCGAACTAGACCTCATGTAACTTTTTACGGGAAAATGGGTCGTTGCACGGTTTTTTAAAGACCACCATTCGAAAGAGCGGGTAGTTATTTATTGCGATCGGATAATTATTTCAATTTATCGGTTCGTTTTGAGACGCTTCAACATTAGCTTGAAAACAACATTGTCAAAATACAAGCAATTTTCGTGATCAGCGTTCTCCACTTAACCCATTTCCACCTTTTGAAGAGAATCCCTAATCGATGCTACCGGGTGTCCCAGAAAAAAGTAGACTCAGAGTTTTACCTTTAATTTCGGTTTAAGTGATCAGACAGAGTTGATTTGTTCAATTTGTTCACACATTTCAAAATCAAGACCTAGCATGGTGCATTATCACTTCTGCTATGTTTTAATCGGAACCTCCGTAGGTACAGAGGGCAGAAAGTGGCGAAACTCAAAATATGTGTTCAAAATGTATGCCTCAATGCAAATCATTTTCTCCACACCGTTTCACATCCAACGTGAACACTGCCATACTTTTTATGCGTGCCATGGTGTCGGCTACAAGCACGAGAAGTTGGAAAAATATCGCACGTGCGTTACAAAATCACGGGCTGTTTGTTTGAGTCTACTTTTTTTTGGGACACCCGGTAGATCTCCCAACAGTTGAGTCTCCTCAATCAGATGACGCACGAAGCTGACAATGGTTCATGTTTCAGTCCCGTCGGAGGACGCATGTGGTTGTCGTTAAAAAGCGTCATTTGTTGGTCAAAACTCAATGTTTCGCATTGAAACTAACTGAAATTGAATTGAAATTGAATTGCAACTGAAATGGACTGGAACAAATGAGAATGCCGATAAAATTATGGCTTTGGACGGCCAATAAAGTAATTTTTTTGAAGACCTGATTGTTAAAACTTTACAATCATCCAAATAACAACCGGTAATGCAAAATGACATTACCGGTTGATATTTGGATAATTGTAAAGTTTCAACAATCAGGTCTTTTGAAAATCACTTTATTGGCCGTCCAAAGCCATCATTTTAGCGGCATTCTCATTTGTTTCAGTTGCAGTTTGACGTCGGTCATCGCTGCATGTGCAAACCTTGCACATACCCAGCAAGGACGGATATTTACTATTTAGTGCAATGCGCATTGCGCATGTCTTGCTCATGATTGCCGTGTTCAGCTTTGGCGGCGAGAGTTTTGCCGTACAAGTATTGTGTTGGGATACTGTCATTTTGTGCAGCCATTCATAATTTATGTCTTTAAATCATACCAATATGAAATGAGGAGCTCACAAATGAATACAAATCTGTCTAATTGAGGTCTTGTCCTTGTTGTCATAACGTCACGAAAAACATGATGATAAAGAATGACGTTGATGCGACAGCTTATGCGCCGCAGAAAAAAGTCCATCCGCTGTGCCATTAGTAATGTAGTAGGTATGCGTCACATTAACACCGAAACAGGGCTCTTCTTTCAGGCGATTGTCATTAATTCACTTCCGTTGTGTTTTCGTGTTGGCACGAAAGTGCATATAGAATGTTAAAACAAAATGCAACGAGTTAAGACAAAATTTAATGATGGATAGTGGTTTAAAATGTGTGCATTTTTTGACAAATCGAGAAAAATACGCGGATTTGTTTAGGCTTGAAACGCCACTAGCTGCCCCAAAACATATTTTATGCGTTATAACTAATAACTAATAATCACTAATAACCAAATATCTTAACCCGCGCCCCGATGGGGGGGGGGGCAATATTTGCCCCTCCAGGATTTTCTCCATAACTCCAAAACAATACCAGATATCAACTCACACTATCAACTAATAAGCACTTCACTTACTTCTGTGAATAACATCTTCTATCATTTCACATTAATTAAATTAATTGGTTGATTTGTGTTGGCTGCTATCATTTTGCAACCTAATTGCCATCACTATTGCGCCTTTGCACATACAAACACAGATAGGCCGCCCACACTGAACTCCGAGACGTCGACATCCGCAGCCCACGCATCATCAACGCAGTGTGACGTCATCAAACAGAGGACTGGCGTGACGTCACACAGCTGCTGACAGCGTGCGTGAGCAGCCGATGAGTGGCTTCTCGGTCTATGACGTCATAGCTGCAGTGTGACGCGGCGCAGCAGCTGACTGTCCGTGTGTGCGTGTCCGCCCCGAGCCCCAGGACTGCGACGCACATTATTCTCCTCCCCCTATATACGCAGTAGCTCGGTCAGAAAAGGACTAATGAGGTCCATAAGCCCCAACACACCGCGACGGCGGAGGGAACTCCAAATTCGCTGGTGATGCTCCACTCTCCTCATCGGCGTCTATATTAAGAGCGGGAGTCAGTGCATATGAGCAGTGCTCACTAATCTCGACGGCAGGTGCATTGATTCGCACACCACAGACCACAGTTGTCACCGGAGTTTTGCTCAGATGATGTCTTTTTTCATCGGCTGAACAGCTGGCAGCGGCGGCGGCTCGCCTGCGCGTCTCTCAGCCTCGGTGCCGTGCCGGTGCCGGTGGCGGTGGCGGTGCCGGTGCCGGTGCCGGTGCCGGTGCCGGTGCCGGTGCCGGTGCCGGTGCCGGTGCCGGTGCCGGTGATGCCGGTGCCGGTGCGGACCAGTACCGGCCGACCAGCAGCCATTATCGATCAGCGCCGCAGGGCTCGCCGCGGACGAGCCGAGCCGAGCTGCCGGTGCACGCTCGCAGCTCGAGCTGCCGGTGCAGCCGGGCTGTCTCGCTCCGTAAAGCTGCCATCCACAGGCTGCAGAAGCGCACGGGGCCAACAACAATATCGAAACCGGGCCACCGCGCCGGCCCCCGACAGCGGTACAGTGTGCCTGTGACCAGGGACCGGCACTGGTGTGGTGTGATTGATGTGTGGGTAGCCTTTAGTTCCACCAGAGGCCGACATTGTTTTTGTTGTCTTCTTCCTACGGTAGCGATTGATTGTTGATCTGATATGTATGACGGCTCAGTCAACTTCAACAATAAAAAATTAACAATCGACATGCATTGCATAACGTATTGGGGCAAAGCATGTCTGAAGCAGAGTACTTCAAACAAAACTCTGTTCGTAGTTAACATTCATTTCTTTGAAAAAAAAAATGAGCAGCTGTGAAACCATAGACCTGTACAAATATAATCCGGATCGTTTTAAACTATGAAGGTCCTGTTTTATGTCGCATGTCTATTCAGAGCTAGGTTTTTTCAACATGCGATATACCATTGGTCTGTGCCTGGCCAGGAGCCCGGCGTGTGGCCCAGGCTGGTGGAGCGCAGTGTCAGCTCGCGAGGCACAAATGACGCATGACATAAACTGAGCTATCAGGAGCACGTCTTTTGGCAATGCTAAAATATGTCCAACCAACTGCAGCAGTCATGATGGAGGGCACTATCACTACCACGAACAGAGGCGACTTGTATACAACTTAGATTTAGGACACCGGAGTAAGTCTTTAGGATATGCTTATTTTGTGCACACGGTCTTCTTTGCGGAGAGTGCTTAATGCCGTGTGACTTGAAAAAAGACTATAGAGCCATTTACATAAAAAGGAAAATATCAGTCAGTAATGTTCGCTTAGCCAGCTTGTAACACTTCATGTTTAGTTTTGAATAATTATGGACTGTTGTGGTACAGCGGTGATCCAGGCAGGCCCAGCCTGAGCCGGAGTATGCGGTGAAACTATTCAGAACTATCTTATTCAATCCAAATCAATCAGTCAGGACGAAAATCAAACCAGAATGCTGAGGCTTCCGACCGGTCGATCCAGTTTAATACAGTGAATACCAAAAACTGTGAATAGTAGATCAGATTACACGAGAGACAGTTCTAGTAGAAGAGCGAATCGCGATATTGGAACCTCAAGATCCAGGGATATATTTCTCCTGAATCTCGATATCAGAAGAATGCCAATGCTGAGATGGGTCGCATATATCAAAGGAATTTGTTTGGGTGAATAGAAATGATTCTTTTCCACTCATTCTGCATCACTGAATGCAGCACGCGAATTGACGTGTGTGCTCATCTATACGTTTATAAATTATCCATGGGGTTAGGGCTGAGGCTGCGGGCACTTTCCCCTCGAACGACACATGCCTGTCTCGTCTCAGGCTATTAAGAAACGTCTTTTAAGGCTCGAACTGCGACACTTCTCGTCTCTCGCTTCTAAAGCCAGCACTTACGTCAGGCAAAATAGCAACAGCCACTAAGCTGAATATTCAGACCAGAGAAGATTAAAAAGGAGAAAAATATGCTGAATGGGATTTTTAGTTTCATCCCGATGCTGAAGTGCTGCTACCTTGCATTAAAGTAAACTATCGCCAGCCCGATGAAGTTGCTGATTTGCTCATCTTCATCAAATGCTTTTATTGCAGGGAGAAAAATATGCCAAATGAAAAATAAGAAAGCAATGGTCTGACACTGAACATAGATCACATATGGAGCTACACTCTGCCCTCTACCCATCCACATATTATTGACAGTAGCAGACGTATAGACATCTCGGAACATTTTTCCGGATTCACCTAGAAGCTTTGCTTGCATTGTCGGAGAATGACATTGTTTCCTTCGATAACCCAGAATAGCAAAGTAAGCAAAGTGGCGATCATTTTGAATTTTTAGTGCGTCAACTCGTTCGAATGGTAAATCTGGACTAAATGCAACTGGTTAGGTTGACATTTAGAGACGGGTCCGAATCATCACCGGATGGACCGGGGCGCCTCTGACCAGTACGGTCGCTGATTGGCTACAGACCAGCGCCAGAGCAGCTTACTGTAACTGACAAGATTAGCCAGCGCGGTCAACCTAAGCCGGCATTATCGTGTTCTGCCAGCGCAACACGATAACATATGAACCGCCACCTCGTTTGGCCCTGACTATTCGCCATTTAATCAGCATCATGCTAATTAGTCTGTAGCATTTCATGTGATCGTGTGTATTATTCACAACTTTAAAGCAGCTTAGCAGTTGACACGATATATGGAAGATGTTGTGGGAGCACGTCGAATTGGGGTTTAGAGTCTGTCTCTGGGGATACATAACAACTTCACCTTCAGCAATGAGGCCATTTATTTCATCGTAAAACTGCGAAAGGATACGGACAGCTCTAATAAAGACGGAATCTCATTAGACATACCGTCATTTCATACTCTCCCTAAGCCCATTACTTATTTTTTGTATTCCTACCAAAACCCATTAAGTTACAATATCGCACGAAATACAATACGGTGTAAAAAGCAGCTTACCATCACAAGTAGTGCAAAGACAATGAAGCTACGTGAAACATATCAATCACAATAAAGTTAGACTGTTTTTACCATCATCATTATTATATAGGATAAGAGTGTGGATCATTCATAGATCATAGATAGGATGAATATAGGATCAAATATAGGATGAAAAGTGAATCATTATCATATGGCATCTATTATTGTTATATGTGATAAAGAATGCGAAGCTCAGTCAGGCTCTCTTATTCTTCGTGGTGGCTGCATCTCGGTGGAAAATGAACTCACTGAAATATCGCCGAGCAAGCATCGTCAGCTAAACGTCAACGTTGACATCCAACTGACAACTTTGAGATCCAGTTGACAGGTGATTGGAGGGTGGAGAGTGACTTCAGTAGTACAAGCCATTTCACGATGGATTTTTGCGTGGCAAAAAACTACCTTACTGAGAAGTTGTTTTACTGCGATTTTAGTTCCTTCCCTGAGGTTTTTTAAAATAAGCTTAAGGAATCACTTTTATACGAATTTTTGGGCCAGAAATGTAATTCTTTAATAAGTTGACAAGACAAATATTTTTTCGCCAAATGTAAGGTTTTGTTATAAGCATGAAAATGATTGAAAAGTTGTTGTGACGCCAGATTGCCATCTATTAACAATCCACAACAATAAAACTTGCGGAGATATGCAATCTCAGTCTGCGCAGATACTCAGTTTCAGAAGTGCAAAGTGGGTTTAAATTCTGAGATGGCGCCGTTTGGTGGTACTCTCTGTCTGGTTTGCTCTCTATCTGTTGGCGCATTCCAAATCTCTCTGCATCCCAATTAGCCGTCGAAAAGCTTAGTCACGACGGACGGGTGCATCCGAAATGGCCACAGCCAAGAAGTTGCCAGATATAGTATAAAATCGAACAATTGATTAAATACATATTTTCTTTGAGTATGTGTTATATTGAACTCTTGTATTTCAATCGACAAAATAAGGTTTCCTAAATAATAAATAGTATTTATTTTGCTTAAATCAGTTTTTTCTTGAAAGGTATAATATACTAAAACATCCATCATAAAAAAATCCGTAAGGTTCTCCTCAGAAAGGTAGTTCTCAGCTACGTACAAATTAATCGTGAAAGCGGCTAATATATAAAATAAATATGTGATATCGAGTGTTCAATTCACTTTTGGTTGAACTTCAACTCTCGTTACTTTTGTGTGATTTAACAAATCCAGACAAAACCTAACCTGCACATTCATTCACGAACAACAGCCTTAAGTGGAAGACACTGATGTCCCCGGGATGGTCTGTAGCCCGCACACGCTATCCAACCCGCGTAATCCTCTCGCGCGATACCTCCTGTTTTATTTCGCCAAGCACACGGTAAATCCATTTATTCAGATAGGGTCTCTTCGAGCTTTTCATTCTCCCTTGTGGACCTCCTATTCATCCGGCCCCAGAAGTCCTCAGTTGGCCTCAGCTGGGAGAAATTTGGGGGATTTTCCTCGCGAGGATATATCGCACTTGTGGACGCTAAAAAAATGCAGTGTTTTACCAGCTTAATGAGTGGCTGCGAGATCTGGCCATAGCATATATCAACCAATGAGGTAATGATGGGTCAGATATGGAAGGAATATCTCAAAGCATTGCTCCAGGTAAATGTTGCATTGGCATGTGTCCATCTGGAGCAGATGAATGCCTGGGAGACCATACGCAGAGATATGGTGACCAGACATGTGCTTGGATCCCGAAAACGGATCTTGGGATCTGATCTCTGGGATTAAAATATAGGATACACTGGAATATTAGATACACCTTCACAAATTGTCGATGGATCCACTGGGATTATAGATCCGTCTTCAACATTGGTCGACGGATTCGTCGGGATCCGAGATCCCAGATACGATTTTTCATTGGGATCCACCGAGATTCTATATTATACATTATACAGATATGTATTTTTGGAACTCATACTATAGGTAATTTCCCGTATTTGTTTCCAATTCGCTGCAAATGAGACTAGCATGGCCTTTTGCCTTTAGTTATATTTTGTTCAGAAATACTATGATCATGCCAGAATATATGAATTAGAGCATGTTGTATCCGAGATTCATTGGATCATAAATCCATTTTCATTGCTTATCATGAGATCATGGGAGATTCAAGATCCATTGCAAAATGTGATCAAAGGATTCTTTGGGATCCAAGATCCACTACTGTTGTAATTTGACGTGGGAAAAATAAAAAATCCAGTTGAATCATATGACATTGTCTTGACAGATTCTCTGGGATAATAGATCCTACTTTCAGATCCATGCACATGTCCGAATTGATGACCCATGCCACAGGATTCCGCAGGAACTTGCCAACGGGCTTTCCTACCTCTCCTGGCACATATCCAATGGCTTAGCATATAAACCCTGGTTACTAGGCGTTTCAGAACCGTCTTAGATGAAACGGTCAATGACTACGTCGAATTCGCCTGCGGATTTGAGTGCGCCCCTCGCCAGTCTTCGTATTCATGTTTTCCGCTTAGTTAGCTGCTGCGAGGAAGCTTTTGAGATCTGATCTTTGTTATTTGCTTGTAATAATGTCTTCCTCCTTGATCATTTGCCCCGAGTAGGTAATGGATATCCCAAGGCGGCCAGAAGCCGAGGGGACCCGACCACGCGGTTACGCACGGCGTGAGCGAGCGACTGCCTTCTTTGGTGGAACATATAGACTACAGATGGACATCTTCTCCCGATGCCTTTGTGTTTAATATTTCGTCTTCTGTCAATGCTCTCACGATGGCATAGACTGTTGACCAATTCATTTCAAGGAAATGGACTACAACTTTGCATATTCATGAAAATTTGAGTGATGCTGCACAAATCCCGTCACTAAATTGCACACAGCTGTCTTGGATAGGGCTTCCCCGACAAATGAAAAATTATGCTATAAGCATGCAATGTTGGATATACTTGTCATTCAGGTATGCCATTAATCAAGCATACTTCGCGTCAGTAGCTTTTTATGAATGAAGTATGGGAGATTTAACTGTTCCAGAAACTAAGTGCACACCCTCTAGTCGCCATAATGTTACAAATTGAAAGCCTATTATCTCAAATGGAGAGCATTTACATTAGTAAGAGCAGTCTTCACAGCACGTACCGAGCCCAAATCAATGTCCGAGCTATGTGGTGTGCACGTCTTAACTATAAAGGAAACCATCGTCATTTCAACGTAGACTCTCTGAACCCGCTCCATGCTTCAGCCGAACTTTTCAAGCCAGCAAGCAACACTGCGATCGACCTCAAACTCGCTTCCCCTGCCATCCATCTCGCTGCCAGAAACAGGGCTGTGTGACAGACCCGCGGCCGATCGGCGGAGCGTTTTTTTATGAAGCGCCATCGGACCGGAAAGAGACCAATGCATTACGGTTGCAGTTTACTGGCAGGTCGGGTCGGAACCGATCTCCTCGGCGGCAACATACTGACGTGGCACTGACAGCGGTGATAGAGTGACTGGGGGATGGCAATGTCTGACAGTGGGTATAGTTATGAGAGGACTGATGGTGGTGATATACATAATGATGGGAGGACTGGCAACAGTTGTATACATATTGGAGAGCAGACTATATTAGTGGTGGCGTTGTGATAGGAGACTTACATAGGTGATGTAACATGCAATACGAAGATATGTCTATACAGTGGAACATGCTGATGAGGGTACAACTGTAGATGCTTAAGTGATGCAGACTGGTGCCGCTATAGTTATGTCAGGACTGATGGTGGTCTTGTGATACCATTTTTGTATCAATTACTGATGGAAATACTGAACAGCGGTTATATAGTTATGGTGTTGATATCAAATATACTTTTACGTTTAATGTCATGTATGACATTTTTACAGTATGGCTGATGAAGGTGACAAGGTGATGTGAACAGGCGGTAAATATATGCTGATAAGTGTTTTTGTATGAAGTCATTGCGACACCCAAAATATAAGCCCAGCCCAGCCCAGTGAGGTGACTAATGGAGATCTTGTTGCCATAATTAGCGTGATGTAAACTCTGGTGCTAAAAAACAAGAGACTGCCACAAACTTGCAGAGTTTCTGGATAGATTGATACAGAGTTGATGAGTGCACTTATCGGCTCAATATAAGCAATGGCTTCAATCAACTATTCCTAAAACGACCGGCATAACTCTGTCAATGGAAAAATAATTTATGACCCCTATGGATTTATGTTCTGCCAGCTAGCAACTTCCGCAAAAAAACACAACATCTTAATTGAATTGGAGAGTACATTGCAACTACACTTTTTGGGTCGACTTGCTTGAAAACATCGCAGTGAAAACACAAGGCACACCATCATGTGTCAATGGTGTCATACATGCATAACAAATAATAAATCCTCACTTGTTTCTATTATTTGTTCATGCTATATTGTAGATTCTCTTCAATGCTTTCTTTTACTTGAACAGGAGTGAAGCTGGTTCACTATCGCAAAGGCAACCAAAGTTTTCCATTCAGAGCCAATTAAGTCATAATTACTTAAATAATTTATAAAGACCAATAACAATTTTTTGTTGGCATCTAGGGCCACGTATGCACTGCAAATAACACTAAAATTTATTGCCTGAATAATAATAATCCAAAAAGAGTCTTTGATTTCGTCATAACACTGTACATATATATATATATATATATATATATATATCCGTCACTGTAGCTCAGTCGGTAGAGCACTGGACTTGTGACCCAACCGGTAGTGAGAGCCCGGT
>JARBER010081169.1:0-11645 GCA_030265075.1 Balanus glandula
ACCCCGGAAAAACACCTATTTTTGGTCACGCCGGGCCGGCACAGCTGCGCCCACCCAGCCCGGCTCGCCGCGCCGGCAACGGACGACGGAGGGCAGACATTCCCCGCCGCGGCGGTCACAATAGCTGTTAGACAGAGCTGTTTAAGAGCTGTTAACAGAGCTGTTTTTTCGCCTAGTGCAACCATCCGCAGATCTGCGGATGGTTCCACCAGCCAAAAAAATCATCAATCGTCATGTAATATCGTTTTACTGCTCCACCACTGCCGTGAGTGACACAGACAGGGATCAACCCCCGCTTCAGGTCGGTGGTATTTGGTGTGGTGGACATGCCGCCAGATGTGATGAAGGACTTGTCAATCGATCAGCGCTATGCCTCACCCACCTGACCTGGACCTCGTAGAAATAATCGTATGTAATTAATGATGCGTTACCACCCAGTTCAAACTATATCAAACAGGTCATGTTTCATGGTTTAGTGTATGCCGCCGCAGTTACAGGGTTTTGTATCTTTGGGGCGACCGAAACGTTGAAATATATCCCATATTATATCACACTGCCGTGCAATGCGGAACCAGATCCAATTACATCACCCATTTCGCTTCACAATCCGTTAAAGCAGCGGACCAGACAGTAAAGAGCTTGTGGCGCAGGGTTTGTTCAGCGGACCCGTCCTTCTAGACGTTAAAAGACGTGGTGGAAGCTCAGCTCATTACCGTGCCGTTGGCATATGAACCAGTGCACCGGATATTGATTGGCTTCTGACTATTTCGCAGAGGCGGCAGACACCACCATTGGTGTCTGCCATCTCCAGTGGCCACATGCCCCAGCACATTTACTTCGCAGCGGAACTGAACACTGATAGTGCACAGCTACATCAGCTGATCCGCTGCCTTACCGGATTATGGAGCGAAATGGGTGATGTAATTTGACCCGGTTTGCATTGCACGACCGCTGACACGTCCCCTTCCACCTCAGCTGGATTAGGTTACGCGACGTCGGTCCGTGCAATCATCAAAGTACAGACTGATCAAGCCGGCCTCATAGATCTCGCCATCGTTCTCAAAGACCGTCTCAGATCGGATGCGGCTCTGGACTCGCCAGATCTTCGCGTCAAATATGTTTGCACGATTATCTGCGATTACCCGCCCGATATCTCTCTGGAGGACGATGACTATCGCAGTAGCAGCCCGGCATGAGACACAGCGGTGATTCACCGCCAGAGCCGTCAGCGAAAGGTGATACGGATATGTGGTGATTCGTAATCCGGATAATATATGATAGGCTTATTAGATTTATCCAGAGTAGCAGGAGCAGCAGCAACGTAGTTAAGAGCAACGAAATCTGCGTCATCCTCATCATCCGAGCCGCTGGTGCTGCAGTAGTCTCGTTAGTCGGTGGTCTCGCTGCCGCTGCCGGCGTTCCATCGCATGACGCCGCCCGCCAGTGCTGTCGCCGGTGGCGTTACTGGTAATGATGAGCTCGGAGGTAACGTCACCGCTGCTGCCGCGTTGTTCCACCTCCACAGTTGCCACCGCCGCCACCACCCATGTCGCTGCCACCGCTGTTGAGTGAATGTGAAGCATAGGCGATAAATGCCAAAGTCTTGATTTTAGCCTTTGACCTGACCTTGACCTGACGTTAACTCAACTTAAAAAATAAAGTATGTCCTAGATGCGTCTCATAGCGACCTTTCGATTGCCGCATTGCGCGTCTCGATGCGACACTTGGTTCTGGAGATATCGAAGGAGGGGCACTTTAGTCCCCGCGGTCAATGGTGTTTGGCTGAGACCCCGGTCAAGCGTGGGTTAAAGCATTTCGACTGTGTTAAAATTCATCCTACTCTGCAACAGCTTTCAAATGAGCACACATCAAGGTTTGTTCGACGGCTTTGAATTTTGACCTTTTCCATACAGTTTCTTTTAAGTTCACAACATTGTAGTTCACAATGAGCCGTACCTATATCTTCACGGATCCTAAAATGTATTTGACTTTTCATTTGAGCTATTGGGAAGGCATAGGCGCCATCGGCAGTAGTGTCTCAGAGTGAACAAAAATCGACCCGCGAGTCATTGTATAGCCCGCGGTCACTGGAGGGTGTAGCACCCTCTGAAAAATTATTTAGAATATCTCAAGAACCAATGCAGATTAGAAAGTATGGCCCATATAGTTGAATAGCTGGGTTTTTGACATTTGAACTGTGACGTCATCGGTGACCTCCACGTCAACAAAAATAATTTATTGAAGATGAAATGTCCTGGGCTATCGATTGCCCTTCACTTTAGCGGAATAGTGCAATTGGTTCTGATAATAAACGAGGTGGACTAAAAAAGGACCCCCAGCGAGTCGGGTTACATTAGGTACCCCAGCGACTGCCGAGTTAAAACCGAAAGGCTACTTAACGAATTTAACAAAAATGAGGTGTAATGCCTCATGACTTACTTCGATAAAACATAAAGCTTTAGTTATAGCGACTAGCTCAGATAAGTAAACAGAACAATGCACTGGCAGTAAGAATATTGTTTAATGAAACATTTTCCTTCCAGGGACTAGGTAGCTGTCGCCAGCTTGTTCTAAAATCAGTCCTGGGGTTCTTCCGCTCTTTATCTCATACCAAGTCATCTCACATAACCTGTTAGTTTCGCAAAAACAGACATTACAACATGATGTCCCCATATATTCACGATGAACTGCATTAAACCACACTGTTCCGTCAGCTCCGTATCATGTAATCAAGAAGTGCATTGGTAGGATGGGGGCCTCACTGCATCCTACAGTCAGCGCCAAGACCGCCTCCAGCGCCAAATTCGACGCGCCGGTGTGACGTGCCGGAGGGAACATCCTCGGACACCGGCTGTCTTCCACCAGATCCGTCTTCAAAGCACCAGGAGTGTCACAAGAAGCGTCACAGCCGCGTCAGAAGTGTCTCTAACGCGCCAGAAGCGACACAGCTCCGTTCGAGCCGTCGAGGACGGAGCAGATCGCCAGTCCACAGCCGACTTCGGCGCACCAGAAGCGTCGCTCTCGCGCCAGAGCCGTCTCAGAACGGCCGGGAGCGTCGCTGCTACGTCAGAAACGCTCCAGGAGCGCCAGGACGGCCGCCACTGCGCAAGGAACGTCGCCGCTGCATCAGAGCCGTTCCAGTACCGCGAGGAGCGTCACCACTGCGCCAAAAACGTCCCAGCGGCGTCAGAAACGTCGCCACTGCATCAGAGCCGTTCCAGTAGCGCCAGGAGCGTCACCGCTGCGGCAGAAACGTCGCCGCTGCGTCAGAGCCGTCACAGTAACACCGGTACGGCCGCCGCTGCGTGTGTAGTCACCGACGGCCAGTGCCGGCGTTCAGCGACGTTTGGTGTCCAGGCGACCCCGAGTGCAGCGCGGTTAAGGAAGGTACACTATGATCAGACATTCACATCTACCGAGGCATTCATAGGCAGACCAGATAATATAATAGACTAATCTGAGTAGCGACGGGATGTGGGTTAAACTGAGTCCAGGGGGACTGCGGACAAGAATCGATGTTTGGTGACTTCTGAGTTGAAGGAAAAGATGGCATTGAGCATTGCATTGTCAAGTGCGAGTTGTGAACGGTAGGACGGGAAACCGGTGTGGCCGTGTCGAATCACGACTCGTTGATGTGCAGTTTGTACCCGTTACTTTCACCAGGAATTATTTGTTGCACAATTCAGGATTACATGACAACGTTACGCAAACAGCAAACGACATGCGTCGAGGATAAAGGATGTCAAAAACGAGTATCCGTAGATACCATACAATCCCAACCCCGCAACTAAACATAGGAGTGCTTCGTAATGCCATGATCATGCGCAACATCTGAGCTCAACAACTTCGAAGAAACAGTGTCAACGAACGCTTTAGATCCAACCCACATGACAAATTGATTCAGACGTATGTCTTTTTAGACAAAGCCGTAAGAACCCTTTCCGAACACAATACCTGCCCCCTCCCCTCTCCCTGGTGATACGCGCCGACAGCAGTGTTTGTCCCCTCGTCCCTACACAAGAGTAGCCTGCATGGTGGCTAGAAAGGATATTGTTTGTCCTTGGCTGGCCGCTCGCGCTCCCAGTCCTCGTAGTCGTCTGCGGGGTAGCGCGGCGGCTCATCGTAGTACTCCACCTCCTCCTCCCGCTGAGGGAAGCAGGGCAGCGGTTATACTCAGCACAATACACAACATCCCTCCCACTGAGATCAGCACAGCAGCGGGGCCACCCGGTGATACTCAGCACAGTACACAACATACAGCACAATACACATCCTTGCGCACCAGAATTTCACTATTAAGAAGCGATTACTTGAATTTGATGCTTCGACGGCCCACCCTAATACACGTTACGCAATGATAGCCGGGCCGCGGGCCAGTGTGGTTGGCGTAGTTAGACTAACACATGCACAATATCGCATACTAACAGTTAGACGAACAGGCTCCCACGGGGCGCCCTAGTGAAACATTCTAATCAGAGATACTGAAAGATATTCAGACTTTCACTGATTTATCTGGTTGGTACTTGGAACGCATACGGCTTATGACCATTAAATCGACTCAACCTGACCCAGTCTTTAGCACTTTCCATCGCGCCCCTCATCGTGAAGAAAGCTCAGCACCAGTTCACTCTGAGAAGCACGATTATCGTGAGCAAATAGTCGACCTCCAGTGAATGTGGAACATACACAATACACAGTCTACGTGGCAAGCTTGCCTTCCAGCTGACGCCCCGTCCCGATCATTGTTGGATCCCGAGGAGTGAACACACGACGGGCGAAAGTTAAGTCTCATATCTGAATTGGTCACAAGTCTGCACACTGGCCGGTTGTGGCTGCCGTCCACTAAACGTGCCCGTCCGTACATGGTATCCCCGCCAGCCTGGGCAGGGCCGCTGTGGGGCGCTGGAGCGACCCGTTTTTACACAACTGTCGACAGGCGCAGGACGGGACCGGCAGAACCGGCAGAACCGGCAGGACAGGACTGGGCGCTACCCACCCCTCCCTGTCTCTGGCCCGTCAGCCACGCGGCTAGGCATTGCAGGCAATCAGATCAAAGCTCCGACACAGCCAGACAAACGACAGTCCGGCAAATATTATAGTCATTTTGCAGTTGAGCAGCATTTGGGGGCAAGCAATCCCGGTGGGAGACATTTTGGGCTGATCACAAAACAAAAGGCTGAACCATGTAGTGAAATTTTTCGGAGACATTAACTACTGAACAGCTGATGTCCCAACGCGTCATACTGAGAGCTTAACCGTCTGCGAATCGGATTAAAATCATCCACACTGCGCATGGCCTTTCTACTTAGTGATATCGCGTTGACAGCTGCACTGGGCAGATGACCATATTGTGACCTTTCTCCCAGTGTGCCTCGCCGAGAAAAGAAAGTGTAAACGGGAAACGTTCTGGTCTGACCTCCGACCATCAGAGTTGGGATGGGGAAACAGTAACCTCAGCAACACTATTACGAATATATTACGTTAAGTTATTACCCAGGGCGGGAAGTCACAGAACCAGCTGTAACGTTTCATGCATTTAATCTTTCTAGAAATGAGTCGTGCATAACTTAAAACGTAGTGGTGAGACGTGCTGACTCTTCACAACACCAGGTAGAAAGTTGGGATAGAGAACACATCAAGTCATCTCGGTCCTGCATTAAGGCTGAAACACTGTCTTTGCGCAGATGCGCGAAGTGGATGCGGGTGCCTATTCAAATACATTGAACGAAGGTTGCAACAACAGCACGATGCGTACGATGCGGGAAGAAAAAATTAACTGATGAAATTACAGCATGTATTTGAATAGGCACCCGCATCGACTTCGCGCAGCTGCATGAAGACTGTGTTTCAGCCTTTACCGTACAGTCTCCCCCATTATTAACCTGCTTATCGGCGCTGTACGCAGCGTAATTCAAAGCGAAGAGTTTGAGCTCACCCCAAAACATGGGGATGAGCTCAATACGATACAAAATCCACTGCATGCAGCACCGATTAGACCGTAAGCTCAGAAGTTTTGCCGTATTGGACTCTTGGAGTAGACATTATTCCTTTATCACACAGTGCACGCCCAAAGCCCCACCCTCACAGGCCAGTCGAGACGCAAAGCAGCTACATAAAAACAGCTGTGTGACATGTGGTTCTTCAAATACACGACCATCCTCCCGAAATGCCTAAACCATTTTGAAAAGACGCGAACAATGTCTAAGCAAAAATAAATATTCGGTTTCAATGATAGAATTAAAATAACCCGGTACCCTCAGGCCTCATATGTAAGTAAGCGAATAAATTAAAGGAAAAGTTCACTTTCAATATGGGGTTCGAACAGGAAAAAACAGTTTTGAAGCCATTGTCGAGAAACCCCTAGCTGCAAGTTTGCTTAGCTGAAAAGTCCCCAGCCGAATACATTTGACTTTTGGCGGATGAATGCGGCGCTGTGAGAAGAGTGCACACTACACAAAGTGAAATTCGCGATGAGCGCGTCCTAAAATTACTAATTTACGACATTCTGTCCTGAATTGGCACAATACTTGACCATTTTTAAAAGAGGAAAAGAAAACATATTAATTAAATCCAATTAAATCGTGTTCTGACAAATTTCCCCTTGAAGGTCTATATTTACTTTTATGCCGAAATTTCCAAGAGTATAACTTCGCTCTTATTGTCACTTATTGTGATGAGGTTACCGGACATTTTGAATCTCATCATCGTAATCAGCCAAACATATGGTTTTCGCCACCTTAAAAATATTCCATTTCCTCTCAGTGGTTCACCTGACCCTCAAAGATAACAACACTCAAACGAACCCGTCCAGGGCGTGAGGTGGCCCGTCAGGGCTCTGGGTCATATATAAATATGATGGGTTGTCATAGGTCATGAGACCAGGGTCTAACGTCATACGATAGCCCTGGACTGTATGACAAGGTCATGGGCAAAGGGTCATGAATGAGTCAATAGCTATAGGTCCTGGGTCATTGGTCGTGATTTATGGTTCATGGGTCGTTAGTCATATGTCAAGGGTCATAAGTCATGAGTCATAAGTCATATTAAGCCATGAATCATGATTTATTAGTCATGGATCATGGATCATGGATCATGGATCATGGATCATGAATCATGAATCATGAATCGTGAATCATGGGCAACGCGTCTGACAGGTCACGGCTCTCACCCGTGTGCGGCGCTTCTCCTTGACTTCCCGGTACTCTTCGCCATCGGAGCGGCGTTTGGCTGAAACACAGACAGAGGCGTCAGCATCAGAGCCCTTCATGGGAATTGTTTTCAGCTTCCATTCCATTCCATCCCATTCAGCCAGATCCAAATCCGTTCCGTTCCATATCCATTTGTAATTGGACTCCCATTTCCATCCCATTTCCACAAAATTCAGCATATTTAACGGTTTTTAGTGCTAAAAAATGATATGATCAGTCTCATTCCAATCCAAATCCGTTCCATTTCCATGAATTCCCCAAAGTTTCTCCCATTTCCATCCCATTTCCATTTCCATGGGAATTCCCAAGGGAATTTCCATTCCATTAAGGGCTCTAGGTGGAATCCAATGTATAATTCAATTTTGATTTAATAATAATGACTTTTATAAATAATTGTGTAAGTAATTTTTAGTTTTGACCCTCCAAAACACCGTTTATGATCCATCAGTCTGTCAAGTCATTAGAGCGATGGTAGTGTTCAATGTTATGGTGGGGAGTATGATTAATTTTGATATTATAAGCTGCGATGAACATATAATTTTATGTTACGAATGAGGTAGAAACGCAAGCTCATACTCAAAGAAACGCAACGATCTTTTCACTTTTACATATTGTGTGTGTTCAGATGTGTACGAGGATCAGCTGTATTTGTATGGTATACTTTCCCCATATAGTGTACTAACTAGTGCTAACCCGTCTGCTCCGCTGGTCGATTACAGGTTAAATGGTGGTGCAAGCCAGTGATAGGATAAGAGTGAATTAGGTATTAATAACCCGTACTACCCGTGGCACAATTGTCGTACCTATAACGCATTTTTGCAACCGTCATATATCCGATACACTCGTCAAAAATAACGGTGCCTGACATGCACTCGTGCAACCTAAGGTATCCCTGTTGAAGACATAATAAACACGAAACCGGTACACACAACTGTCATACCCATGGTACACCTATCACACCCGTTATACACCCATTAAACCCGTGAAAACTCCACGCTGCGTTAGTGTATATGGTCATTTGAATATCGCCAAACCGTATTTCGATGGTCTTCGTCTCGTAGTAATGACGTGGCTGCTTATCATTGAATGTGCCACTATGATAACCATGATCGGATGTGATTGGCCTTCTACTGTAATGAAGCGATTTAAAAAGTATATATAAACCCGTATATATAAAACCGTTAGTTTTATTATGTTTATAATATAATATTATATAATTATTATGTTATTATTGTTATATAGTATAATGCTATAATATATCTTATTATATAATGTATTATATTTATAAAGTATAACTTTGTCCAAAAATGCACTACTCAAAGCTCTCCAAAACTAAATTCCAAACACTGTCATAGAATACTCAATGTACTGTGAGAATACCGTGAGGTTTTCAATGTACCGTGAGAATACTGGTTCAAACTGATTGGCTGGAGACTTCCAGTTCCGTCCAGGTAGACGCGTCCAAGTCTTAGACGCGTCTAGCTGAGCTTAGACATAAATACATAACTTGGACAAACTTGAACGTGTCTTTAGAACTTGGACGCGTCCAAGCTACCGTTTAGCATAAGATGCTTGTAGGGGGGATTCCCCGTTAACCCGCGCCCCGCTGGGGTCTCCAGCCGAACGCGCCCCGCTGGGGGAGCATATATTGCCCCCTGGTTATCTCCCGAACCAATAGCCGCAGCGCAACGCGCAAGGCGGCAATAGAAAGCTCTCAATGAGCTGCGTTCATAGCATGCTTATTATTTTCCGAAAAAGGTCATATGTCAGGTCACAATCAAGTAAACTGTAAAATGTTTGGTATTTTTGTTTTTGAACCAAATATTCCGTTCAAGGCTCTAAATTGGGACGAATATCGCACTGAGTGGTCTCAAAGGTAAAACATATCTCCTGCATTAAGCAAAAGGAAAAAAGAAGCAAAGGTCAAGGTCAAGGTCAGGTCACACAAGGTCACTGTAGGGAAGAGGTCTATGAAAGTCATGCAATACATGTTATGGGGGTAGTTTTGAGCGTTGAATTCGATATCAGCATTCATTTTTACAACTTGTACCCATAAAAAGGTCAATGTTAGGACAAATGAGGTTAAATTTTGAAATTGGTAAAACTAAATAAAAATATATGTTTAAAGATCTATTTTGTCTAAAAAATACAGCGAAGACATTTATTTGCCTACACCTGATCAAATAAACCCCAAAAAGCAGTTTCGAAAAATGACGTCATGAGTTACGAACACTTAGGGAGTCATAAGTCAGATAAATATAAAGCTATTGGCTTGAAATGTGGTTTGAGTATTGTTCATACGTAGTTATAACACATATATTCCGGTTTTTGAAAAGAAAAAAAACGTTTTTCAAAAAGTGATTTGAAAAAAAATTTTTTTTTGAAATTTTGGGGGTAAAAAACTCAACGTTTTGGAAATCCGGGAGGGCCATCTTGTAGAGAATTTTATTTCCGTTCTTTGACGTTTTGTATTGCTCTTTGCTGTATTTCTTGAATTTCTACGATTTTCCAAACATCTATCGGTTTTTCATCAAAAATGGCTTGACATGACGTCATTAAAACGTCATTATCTCAAAAACATCCCAACTGATTTCATACAAAAATTCTGTGAAAACGTGAAATTGATGCTCGCTAAGATACTGAAAGTTTGGCGTTGATATCTGGTAAATTTTTGGAGTAATTGGTAAAATATGTGAGGGGGGGCAAATTTTGCCCCCCCCCCCCCACGGGGCGCGGGTTAAACTTTTAGACCTGAACTTAGACGCGACTTGGACGGTTGCCGCGTTGGACGCCAGTTAGATGCCGGTGGAAGTCTTCACCCTGAGTTTCTGATCCTCGAAATCCTTAAAGTTGCATACCATAGCATGCGCTTATTTTTATGTTGTGATGTGTTTTTAAAGTTTCCTGACATATTTACAGACGCTCCTCAAATAGTAATATAGATGCTAATAGTAAAATCATGTAATAACAGTATAATCCGAACCGATACAATAATTTTACTCAAGTACATATTCACAGCAGCAGGTTAGGAGTAGTGATAAAAGTTAAGTGCAAGAAGGGGAAATCCGGATTCAGCTAACCTCAAAAGCAGTCATATTCACAACTAAGTTATAACTGCGAGCTAAAAAGAAACAGCTACCTCGATTTAGGTACATGTTTTATTGTAAATATGGGCTGATTCTTACCTGGGGTGAAGCGTTTCACACTTACATTTAGGTAAGGTTAGAATTTAGTTTTGAATACGGGCACTGATTCCTTTGCCTTCATACCATCTCATCTCCTCGTTCACGTTGACCGACTGGCAAACATATATCCAAGTTATTTAATTAAATGTAATTAAAGAAACGCAACCATCTTTAAAGAAGCGCAGCGATCATTACAATTATTGTAGCGGTTTGGATTATTCTATTATTTCATTATTGTACGGTGTTGTAATCAAATGACATTTAATGTCAGTAAACTTTTGTAACATTTAGTACCAATCTTTTAACATCAATACTGATTGGCCGCTTTTACGATTGAATTTTACGCTGCTGAGGATTCCGTTTTTTACGTTTTTTGGGATAACCTCAGAAATTTGTTTGTGCATAAGCTTCGATATGCACTTTTACATAAAATTTTGTGCTAGAAATGTTTCCATGAGAATCATTTCCAGCTACTTCCAGCATGTATAAGTTACTCCAAAAAAGGTTGACCCAAAAGTTGGCTTATAGTCAAAAAACATTTATGGATCATCATCACCTTAAGCAATTTTAACATAAAAACTTCAGTACCTAATGGTATGTTCAGCAGCGCAACAATCAATCGTGAAAAAGGCTATTGTGAAAGATTACCAGAACTATCTACTTCTAACAAATATATATGGTGTAAGTTTCATATGCAATGCGTATGAATTCTGCATGACATCAAACATCAACAGTGTGTCTCTATCGGGTGGCAGAATAAGCACTTATGATGTAGGACAACATCCCATGCTGGATATTTCACCAATGTATGCATGCCGACCTGTCTGGGAGAAATGAGAAGAGTTGGCATGCACACTTAACGCCAGGCCACAATGCAAGCAGACCATTCCCATTCCGTCCGGCGCCGTCTGTCGGTCGCCGCTCCCTCCGGACCCCAGCCTACTCCGGACTCCGGACCTCAGCCTACTCCGGACTCCGGACTCCAGCTTACTCCGGACTCCGGACCTCAGCCTACTCCGGACTCCAGACCTCAGCCTACTCCGGACTCCGGACCTCAGCCTACTCCGGACTCCGGACCTCAGCCTACTCCGGACTCCGGACCTCAGCCTACTCCGGACTCCGGGCTCCAGCTTACTCCGGACTCCAGACCTCAGCCTACTCCGGACTCCGGACCCCAGCCTACTCCGGACTCCGGACCTCAGCCTACTCCGGACTCCGGACCTCAGCCTACTCCGGACTCCGGACCTCAGCC
>JARBER010081280.1:0-11643 GCA_030265075.1 Balanus glandula
AATAGCTGAGTTTAGTATATGAAATATTGTTTTGTTAATTTTAAGCCAAAAAACCCACAACGTGAAACTTGTCCATTGTGGTTACACAACATTAATAAATACACGCAAAATTGATAGTGATCAAAATAAAGTAGCCCTAGTCCGGAGAGTTTTCTATTTTGACCCTACCCTAGGCTTGACACCCAACAATAGTTTGCCGCCCCCCCAAAAAAAAACGGCCGGCTGGATCCGCCAGTAAACTCGCTTCGTAGATCATCGGGAGATCTGGCCATAGGTGTAGGTGAGTACGAACTAGTAATGATCTTACTGTGACCAAGAGAACCAAAATGTCTTCGGACCAGCCACTATAGAAGGTCTCATACGGAAATTTGTTGACGCCGTGCTTGGACAACAGCAGTCCGCAACGCAGCTGAAACAGAAAGCTGAAGTCAGTACCTACTTTTCATAGACAGATGGGTCAGTCATAACATCTATAAGGAAGGGGAAAATCCTGTCAACTTGAACTTCAACATCACCTAGTTATTTAAGTAAAACATCATCATTTTAATGTCGATCCTGCATGCAGGATCAACATTAAAATGTATGTAGTATTGCACTTCGGCCCCGGGAGGTGTAATTCCAAAACCATTCGTTTCTTCAAGCTTACCGGCTTCCGTTGTATAGGTATTTCATGCTTCCTGTCCAATATCTTTAGAATGAGTCATTCCAAAATTCTGGTTTAAAAAGTTTTGTGTGGTGGGTCCAAAGTTCATATGGTAGCGCGGCGTACATTTCCTTACCACCCCATAGAGTTACATGCTAACAATATGTGTTCCAGCCTCACGTTTTTTTTACCTGCAGCTGATACAACAATAAAACATAGCTAGAAATGAAGCCTGAACATTTTCTTTCGCTTTCTGGGTTTAAAAGTGTACGCCGTGGGGTTCGTTTACGAGTTATTAACCAAAGTATCGTAGCATTGGTAGCATGTACCCATATTTTCGCGTTTCAGCGCAGTTAGGGCTACCTCAGCCTGGCTGGTAAAAAAAAAATACGCACACAATGATGCCATATTCTCTAGATTTAGTGATATTTGGCCAAACTTTGGCGTACCACCAAGTAACATAGTACTGTTTTTTTACCCTTCTGGTCTGAATGGCCATGCAATCACCTAGGTTAGCTAATAAAGTATCCTATACCTACATACCGTACCCTGGTAGCCGTAAAAATGGCAAATGGCGATGTGTTGAGCACGAAAAAAGGGAATATGAGGATTCCGGGGGAGTCAGTAAACCAATACGACAACTTCTGTGTAATGCAAAAAAACTGTTGTCGCTTTTCACGCTTTCATGCACAATTTTGCAATGTAATAACTTCAAAAATCAATCCATTTGTGTGATCCATCGTGTCATATTCTTGTGTGATGAGACACTTATTGCAATGTCAATGACAGGACACACGTCTGCTCGCCAGAAGTGAAGCACAGGACGCAAAGCTCGTGTCTCACAGGGCTGTGGCAGCAGTCTTTCCATACCTTGGCACTGCGTATTCCATGCCGCTCCAGCTGTGTGACCAGGCGATCTAGGTCTCCAGGCTCAGCACAATGCACCTTCTCAGTGTCACTGAGTGCTCCAACCATGGCGTCACAGCCTCACCCGCCGGCTCACCCAGCCACACCAGGCTGGTATCCAGCACTGTTATGACAGCTAACGCGTCTCAGTCTCCTCATCGCTCTCTGGTGTCCTTGGACTTCGGAGGACGTAATTCGCGGCCCGTTCATTGGATGTCTGGCCTCCGGCGGCCGACCAGGGGACGCCGGCTAGTCCAGAGCATGTGGCGACGTGGCGTGACGGTGGAGAGGAGGCGGAGAGAAGGTAGGGAAGAGGCGAGTAGGAGGCCGAGCGAGAGAGTGAGAGAGCGAGAGAGCGAGAGAGCGAGAGAGCGAGAGAGCGAGAGAGAGCGAGAGAGCGAGAGAGCGAGTGAGAGAGTGAGAGAGTGAGAGAGTGAGAGAGCGAGAGAGCGAGAGAGCGAGAGAGCGAGGGAGCGAGAGAGCGAGAGAGCGAGGGCAGTGGTGTCAGCCGGAGAGAGGAGACCTCTGTCAGCCTGTGTCAGAGGCCCACGCTGTTCAGATGTGAGGGAGCACTGTCTTATCTATGAGTGTCAGTGTGTTGTCATCAAAAGGTCCCGACACGTGTTGGCATAGGGTGATTCACAGTCGTTTGTCCAGCTCGAGTGCTTGTTCCGTCACAATCGTTGTGCGTTGAATTGTGTGAATGAATAGGGTGCTGTCCTGTTGCAGTATCAGCCAACTCAGTATCTGTAGCTGCCTGTGTGGATAGGCAGGGTCGCTATCAGTCTGTAACAGTCAGTCGCTCTGAGCGCCACCGCCGGCCACCACCAGAGTATCACTGCTGCGACCTGTATCCGCTGTCTCCGCAGAAAAACTCCTACAACTCCCCGCCGACACCGGCGGCCCGCACCTCTGGCAGCTCCAGCGATGGCCGGCCGCGGGACATGTCCAAAATCACCGTCAACATGGCCTCACTGGTGAGTACCGGCTGAGGGAAGGAGGTGTGGTAAAGCTGCCCCTTGTCAGGCCTGTGACTACCCGCACCGCGACGGAAGCCCCGTTCAACTACCCACAGCTACCCATTTGATCAAATAAACTTAGAGCCACCCACAACCACCAGTACCCACAAAATGCATTTGCCTATTCTAGTATTTGAAAATATAAAGGCAAACAACAATGTGATATGCATGTTAATGCAATAAACTGCAATGTTAATGCTAAAATAAAGCGCAGCTAGTGAAATAAAGCTAAGAAAGGGGGCGGAGGGGACAGCCGCCATTCCCCTCCCTCTCTCTGGAAGCCGGTCTCTTTTCGTTGCGCTGCACGCGCCGAAAAGAGTCGACGAGACCACACGAAGCGCTTTTTTTGGAGAGCTTATATCGCTTCAAAGGCCTTTGGTGTCACCAGGGTACTCTCTTTAACACCAGAGGACTCAATGGACGTTCAAAAGACCCCTGTACAGTGTACAGATCAAGGGACCCCGGACAGACCAAAAGGGCCCCCGGGCGGGTCAAAAGAGCTCAATATTGGGTCTAAAGGGCCCCAGGCGGGTCTAATGACCCCCAGGCGGGTAAAAAGGACCCCGAGCGGATCGGAAGGGCCCCGGGGAAGGGGGTCGAAAGGACCCCGAGCGGGTCGAATGGTCACCCGGGCGGGTGAAAAGGGCCTCGATGGATCGAAAGGGCCCAGGAGGGTCAAAAGGGCCCCATGCGAGTCGAAAGAGACGCCTTCCATGTCGAAAGGGGCCCCGGGCGGGTAGAAAAGGCAACCGGGTGGATCAAAAGACCCCGTGTTGAGAGCGTTTGGAGCATTTCAGAGGCCCTTAGGGCCAACAGGACCCTTTCTCAAGATCATAGAGCCCCGTGGACGCTCAAAATAGTATCCTATGTAGGTCAGAGGGCCCCAGACTAAACCAAAAGTGCCCCTTGGCGAGTCAAAGAGCCCTGCACAAGCCTGGGCAGATTGGAGGGCCCCTTGAGCATATCAGCAGGGCGACAAAGCGTCCCTTACCATGTTGAAATAGTAGGCTGGAGGAACCCTGAGAATTTCAAAGGGCCCCTGTGCAGATCAGAGAGCCCCTGACACATCTAAAGGGCCCTGGGTGGGTTAAAAGGGCTCCTGAACATGCCAATAAGCCCTTATTCAACACGGAGAGCTCCAGGACAAGACGTGAGGAGAACCTCCCGTGCGAAGAGGAGGGCCCTCTGCGCAAAGAGGATGCCCTCCCGTGCGGAGGGGAGGTCCTCCCATGTAGAGAAAATGTCCTCCCGCGCTGAGAAAAGACCTTCCCGTGCGGAGGGGAGGCCTTCACATACGAATAGGAGGTCCCTCTGCGCAAAAAAAGAAGGCCCTACGCAAGAAGGCCCTCCCGTGCAGAGAGGAAGACAGTGTTCTGCGCAAAGAGAATGAATGACCTGTGCAGATGGGAGGCTCTTCTGCACAATAAATTTGTCTGGAGAGGAGACCCCTCTGCGGAAAGAGGAGGCCCTCTCATGTGGAGAAGAGGGGATTCTGTGCGGAATGGAGATCCTGCCGTGCCGAGAAGAGAACTTCCCGTGAGTAGGCCCTATACAGCTGTTAAATATTTGGAAATTCGGGAGTGGAGTGGGTCGAAAGGTATTGTGCGCGCTGCTGATGTCGTCTCTTCACGTCAGGTCACACTGTACGTCACGCGGCGTGACGGTTTTGAGAAAGGTGACAATTCTGCTACCTGCCAACTACCCACGCCAGCCAAATGGTTGTTTTTGCTACCCACAACTACACAAATGGGAAGTAACAACTACCCATGACTCGTGGGTTGGTGGGTAGAAAGTGAAACCTCGAGTGCGTGGGTAACGGGTACCAACTACCAACTGCTGGGATTGGAATGCAATGTTAAGGCATCCCTTGCCTTCATGGAATAAAAATGATGCAGGGATATGGAAGCTCATTTGGGTTTGTTGTTTGATATGGCAGCACTTAAAAAGTCGTTTGCGAGATCCCGACCGATGTGTGTGCGCGGCTAACTAAATTACAGATTGAACGAACCGAATCCGCCAGCGCGAACGTAGCATAGGTCGGTAGAACTAGGATCTATCTTATTCTGTGGTGACACGACACCGTGTGTTCTTGAAATGTGGCGTCGATGGTTCAGGTTCAACTCTCAGAGCGACTGGGCTCCGACGAGTGGCGCGGGACTGCAGCCCGTGGCCCGTGGCTGCGGAGGTCAGCCATATCTGCTCTCATCTCATCTCTGATCTGGGTCCCGGTATACCGGTGACGATTTGTACACTTTCGGGTGAGCCCTGGCCCCCTCAATAATTTCGCATTTTAACAAAATGGCGTTGCATGCTAATGAAATTATTATCTTTAGAATTAGCTGTGAGCCGTGAGGCTCTCAATCCTTTTCAGAAAATTAATGCCCTGCACTGGTTGGGTATATCAACGCTTTTTGATTTTCACACCCAGGAAGGAATGCTTCGTTGAAAATATATGGACCGGTCTCCGGTCGTAAATCACCGGTCGCTTCGAACACGAACAAGATGGTGACTTGCGCGCTACCGGCATCACTCAAAACAGGGTGTCGGGTGGGGGGGGGGGCACCACCACGTCACTCTGCACCGGGGGTTGTGTCACCAGGCAGCCGGGGTTGTGTCACCAGGTAGCCGGGGTTGTGTCACCAGTCAGCCGGGGCTGCGTCACCAGGCAGCCGGCGTTGTGTCACCTCTGCACATTCAGCAGCTCGTCTCACACCTGGCGGTGATCGTCAGGCTCACTATTGTCCGGAGTGATCAATTTGCACCGTTATCTACCATTCACATGGAGCGGACCGGCCGTCACCCTCCTCCCCCTCCCCCATCCCCTTCCTCCGGGGGTAGTCTGCAGAACTGGCATGTCTGTGTGCCGCTGCTGATGACGTCTCGTCACGTCACGTCACGCGGCGTGACGGTTTTTATTAACTGTAGTCACTGGAAGCTCGGCCGGCAGGCGGGCGGTGATCCACTTACCGCCGCCACCGCCGCCGCGCTGTTACCGGCTCCCGTGAGCAGCAGGTGCAGCGCGCGCGTGTGTGTGTGTCTGACGGGCGGCGCGACACGGCCCGTGCCCCGCCGTAACGGAGCGCCGAGTGCCGTCTGGCCGCCACCCCGGGCCGCCGGGACGCTCCGCTGCAGTCCCGTCCGGCCCAGACACACCGCCTGACGGCTCCACAGCAGTCCCGTCCGGCCCAGTCACACCGCCTGACGGCTCCACAGCGCTCTGCCGGTCTGACAAGCCCGTCCTGCAGTCCCGTCCGGCCCAGACACACCGCCTGACGGCTCCACAGCGCACTGCAGGTCTGACAAGCCCGTCCAGAGGTGTCCAAAGGTGTACAGCGGTGTCCAGTGGTGTCTAGTGGTGTCCAGAGGTGTCCAGCGGTGTTCAGAGGTGTCCAGAAGTCTCTAGAGGTGCTCAGTGCTGTGCAGCGGTATCCAGAGGACTGTCCAGTGGTGTCCAGTGGTCTCCAGTGGTGTGGGCGTGTCGCTGCTGCTACTATCCGTGCGGTACGTCACGTGTGACTGGGGTGACTGGGGAACAGCGTCGTGACGTCAGCCACCACCCATCTAAAGGTGGCCGTCCACTGCACTCGTCTGATCGCCTAGTTCAGCAGAACTTAACATGGGAGCCTGTGGGAACCGCGTTGAACGCGCTTAGACGTGATTCAGCTGACCTCCCATAGACTCCCGTGTTAAATCCTGCCGCTAGCTATGAATGCGAGTTCAGTTGACGACCACCTTCAGCCTCGTCGGCCGCCGTGTAGCGTCTGACCCCTGCCTCCCCCTCCTGCAGAAGTCGGTCTACTCGTCTGTCGAGGGCCAGCCGGCGGCGGCGGGAGCGGCTCAGAAGACTGCGGCGGCGGCGGACCTTCCGGCCGGCCTCAGCCTGCCTTCCATCCGGGCGGCCTACGTGCAGCAGACGAGCGGAGGAGGCGCCGCCCCCGAGACCAAACAGCCGAGCGCCGGCCGCGCCGCCATCCGCACCGGCGTCAGCATCGACAAACTGGTACGTCATCCGTCATCAGCGTCATCCGTCATCGGCGTCATCAGTCAGCGTTATCTGTCATCGGCGTCTCAGCCGGCAGCGGCGGGCGATACGGTGTACAGGGGCGGGGCAAACCTCAGAACTATAGACATGATGGGAGTCATGTCACGTGTAGAGGTCATGTAGGCACTCCGAAATTCGTTAATGAAGAAGATGAAATCACCGATCTTGTTTCGATAAAATGTGCCAGTTTTTGCACAGCCTCGCCCGCAGACATCAATGTGATCTGACCTTGGTCACCTGTTGATGGCAAGATGCAGAGGACGTTCACGCTTCTCGTATAGATCATCTCGATATTTACCATCGACGGATGATTGATTTGCCTCCATAAAGCGGTCGGCATTTGACGTGGAGTCTAGCCGCGATAAGGATATGTTTGACAGTGTTAAGGCCATTACCGACGGATTGGCTCTGAATTGGTCTGTCTGGAGGAACAGATTGCCGTCCGGCTACGTTGTCTACGGAGCGGTTTGGACTGCTGATAGCTGTGTCGATATTTCATCCGAGACCCGTCACAGTCGTCCCAGGATATTTGCTAAATAACTTTGACTGAATTTGTATTTTATATACTTCCGTTAGTTCCTACTTACAATTCGTCAGATAATCACGATAAAACGGTGAATGATAAAATGGTAATGTCTTAAAAGACCTGTATTTAGATATTATGTTCAATAATACAAACGTGTTTATTTGTTTCTTGTAAGGTTCACTAGCACACCGCCAGGTAAATTTGTATTTCACTGTTTGATTTTGCATTGGGTATTTCTGTGTGGCATGAATTCAACCAAAAGCAAATTCATTCCATTTGCGAAACTAGTCTTATGGCTGTTTATTTGGCAATTTGACTTATTGTTCCATTATATGTTTTTGCTAAAAATGCGACGTAGATACATGCTCCACATTTTTAGTGGTTGGTTTGGTAAAACGACATTTGTTACTTGCAGCGTTATTATATTCAAAATATGTTACGTGTCGCCGTATAAACATGCGTCCAGTGTCATGAGACAATAGTGTCATGATTGCGACTTGTTAATACGGACATATGTAACATATTTTGAGGAGAATAACGTGACAAGTAAAATACATTTGATTTCATCAAACCAGCCACTTAATGCGTGGAGCCTGCACCCAACCGTTCGATGTTCGGATGACCTTTTTGAGTCATGAAGTCGTATATTTTGTTTCCGGTGTCTACGTGGGTTATAACATCGGTTTTGTTCAAGTCTAAAAATGCACGGTATGTTTGTGTGTAGTTGTGCAAACTGTTGATTGATGTATGTTTCACGCAGATGGCTTTTGGTGTTGGATTGAATGTTATGAACTAGGAAGCTTGCGCTTGGCTTGTATGTTTTAGGGGACTCTGCCAGTGTTTGAAGCCGTTTGGTGTTGGACTACATATATTAACCCGTGTGCTGTGTGATTTGCCGTTGGGAGTTTTACTGCTAGGGCTGGCTCTGGGCAACCATGGGTTATGTTAACTAACAACCTTGACTAACTTGTAGCGCACCAGTTGGAATGACCTGGCCCGATCACCAGAGACATCTAGCGGAGATCACCTCAACCAGCCCGACTCTATGAAGAGTGCATGCATGGGTGTCTCGGTTAAAGCCCTCGTAAGTTTCGTTCATTTTGTTCGGCTTGTGTGAACGTTACCTGGTTCTCTAGTTACCTGGTTCTGGTGACTGAAGTTGAGTGCTAAGTCAATGTTGCTATGTCGTTTTGTCCAACATGGGCATTCATCGGGCATGGCGCAACTGCAGCAGAGCTTATTGATAAGTTATTGCCGACATTTCCATGACATTGTTTTCCAAATGCAAATGTGAACAAATGCGCAAGCAAAGCCATATATTAGTCAGAATGTATTATGCCTTGTAAAAGTAATGCTTTGTAGCACGTGCTTTGTAGATGTAGAATAAACAGGTACAGATCACTAACGCCTAACCACTAATTCACTAACCCTAAATAACACTGGGAAATGTTAATGTGTGTAATATAATGTACGTGATCATCAAAGGCATTGCGAGGGCTTATTAATCTGAGCCCTTGGTTTCCTGTGGTGACCTTAACTGACCTCCGGTAACCTGTGGTGATATCCGGTGACATGTGGTGACTTCCGGGGATATCCGGGGATCACTGGTGACCTGTGGTGACCTGTGGTGACCTGTAGTGACCTGTAGTGACCTGGGGTGACCTGTGGTGACCTGTGGTGACCTGTGGTGACCTGTGGTGACCGTCCGGCAGCGGGCCAGCTATGGTGACCTCAGTCGCCTCTCAGACGGCCCGGCCCCTGAGCCGGAGCTGCGGCCGGCCGCCCCCCGTCCCGCCCCACGCTCTCACAGTATCAGAGACCTGGTAAGGACGCGACTCAGACACAAACTACCCATACCGGGCTGCGACGTGACGTGACAAGGCTTAAAGTGACGTGCTGTGACGTGACGTGACGAATCCTCGTCCGCTTGTGCTTTCGCTAACTAAATGTTTTCGCTAGTGTCTTGCGATGGGCCTTAACGCTGTAGAAAATGCTTGGATTGTACTTAGTAGGCTCAAAGTCAACTTTTAGTAACTAATATGCTAAGCTTACCGTGAAATCGCTTTTTAAAAAATATCATTACATTTTAAGTACGCTCAGCGATATATCCTAGAGTTGCATCCACCTAACTATCGTTGTGGAAATATGCGGAATCCAGAACGATTCACGTTCCGTATGCTAACGCTACGCCCAACTGCTCGGCCTCTAACGCTAAGCTATATCGTACGCTAGTATTGTGCTGTGCCGTCGCCCACTAACCTTGTGTCTGGTCTGGCTATGGGGGTAACGGTGCGGCGTGTCCGGTGCTGTGTGTCTGTACAGAGCAGCAGCACCACCGACCTGCCCGGCCTCCAGGCCTCCCCCGTGCCGCGCTCCTGGCTTCAGGCGCCCGCCGAGGCGCGGCGCCACCGGCGCACTGCCCAACTGGTAGGTGGCAGCACGGGTCCACAGGGCGGCTGGTGACAGCCTGCGAGGGATTAGGCTGGCGCTCGTGAGGAAAACATTCGCAGGGTTAAAGGTTAGCTTAGATTGTGTATTTGAAACTGTTCTTAACCTGCATCCATGTAGAAGCTAAGCGCTGCTATCTGATAGTGTCAAGCTGAATGAGCGCGATTATCTGCACAGTTGCTTGGCTGATTGACTAACGCCGTTCCCTATGGACACCAGTGCTATAATCCTCACTCGTTGCGGCGCCCTAAAGCCACAATCCACAAAACCTCACCGCTAACTCTATATAACTGTACATAAACCAGCGACCACAGCGCTGAGCTGCTGTCTGTGGCCGCCGGCGCACCACTAACCCGCTGTCGCGCGGCTGCCACAGGACTCGACCGACCCGACGCCCCCGACCTCCCTCACTAAGAACCGCTACAAATCCGAGGGCGACCTGCTGCTGGCGACGGCGCCGCGCCCGCCGGCCGCCGGCGCGCCAGCCCGCGAGCGCGGCCTGCGCGACTCTGATGTGTTCGGCCGGGTCTCCGTCAAGGCACTGGTACGACTCCGACTCCGACTCCGACTCCGACTCGGACTCGGCGGGGCGGGCTCCGACGCGCCGCTCCGACGGATCTCATACGCTGACTGTCGGTCTCGTGCTCCTCATGGAGCGATGCTGTTGTAATTGTTGACTTCTGCAGAGCGTGATGTCTATTAGGTAATGTTTACATGTCGGCCGGTCGTAGTGGAATGCTTGTGCCGCAACTAACCAACCTTGCTCAGTTTAAAGACTCATCTTGCTTCTAAGCGAGCATGCTCGTGTCGGCTGATTGGGCTGTGTGGGGTACTGGGTCGGACTGTGTGTCAGTGTCTCAGCGTGTCGGGCTCTGCGTGTCAGCGTGTCAGTGTGTCGGGCTCTGCGTGTCAGCGTGTCGGGCTCTGCGTGTCAGCGTGTCAGTGTGTCGGGCGTGTCTCCGCAGAGGGCCAGCTTCTGTGACCTGAGTCAGCTGCGGTCGCCGCCGTCTGGGTCCCCTGTGCGGGAGGCGGCCACCCCTGTCCGCCCCGGCCCCGCCGCCGCGCTGGTAAGCGGCAGCGCCCCACTCCGGCTGCCTCGGCCCCTGCCTCTGTCCGTCTCTCCGGCACTGTCTCGGCATGTCTCACCTCTCCTGGGTCCCTGCCTCTGTCCGTCTCTCCGGCACTGTCTCGGCATGTCTCACCTCTCCTGGGTCCCTGTCTCTGTCCGTCTCTCCGGCACTGTCTCGGCATGTCTCACCTCCTCTGGGTCCTTGTTTTGGTCGTCACTGTCTCAGTCGCCGTCGCTGTTTGTTGTATCGGTCTCTCTTTCTCTGTTTCTCTCGCTTGCCCCCGTCCGCCATCTCGCCGTCACAGTCCTGGCGTCTGACGGGTGGCATGTTCCAACTCTCGCTGCCCTCTGTCACGTGTCCGCATGCTTCCTTCACCCTGATTAGCCAGTGACCTAGCTGGTTGAGCTGTACAGTTGCACACTCTGAGGAGCCAGAGAAGCACAAGTTAGTCTTCCTTTATCAAGACTCAACACAGACACTTGTGTCTGACTGAATCTATCCATTCATTGTATCCATCCACATCGCCCCTTACTTGCTGTCTCTAACTCTGGCTTGAATTCCATAACCTGATCTGCATTTTCTGACTATTCTCTCTGTTCCAGTAGTCACGAGCTCTGACTCTGACTCGACTCACCAGAGTCGACTCTCATCTGACTCGCTCCGGGGTGGAGGTCGATTTCCTTGTTCGCCGTTCTCTTTCTGATCAGCTCAGCTGATCTTTTATCCCGAATGCTCGCACTTTGACCGGGACTTGTGTATTGTTTGACCCCGCTCTGTTTTTGTCATCGTTTGTTTCGTTTTGGCCTGCATATTTTGTACAGATTGGTGATGGTTTGTACTAACGAGGAATTGTCTTTCCTGGTTAATGAGTTACTGCTCTTTGACTATGCTTTGGTGGCGGGTTGTTTTGCATTTTGCTGTTAATTTTTATGTGTGCGCACCGCTTGCGTTTTGTATGTACATACAATACTCCCCTGCCGGCCTGTGTG
>JARBER010081390.1:0-11641 GCA_030265075.1 Balanus glandula
TCTCCGTCTCTCCGTCTCTCCGTCTCTCCGTCTCTCCGTCTCTCCGTCTCTCCGTCTCTCCGTCTCTCCGTCTCTCTGTCTTTCCGTCTCTCCGTCTCTCAGCCTCGCCTCTTGCCTATCCTGCTCCTGTGCTTCTAGCTCTTCAGTCTTCATCCTCTCTCTGCGCCTGTGATCCAGTGAAGTGGACCATAGAAGCCGCTCTCACGTGCGTCGCGCTGGCCGCCAGTGCGCCACCACTGTCGCCGCGCGCTGGACAGCCTTGCCGCCGGCAGCAGGATGTGGGTCAGAGCAGCTGGGGACCTACACAGCGGTTCCGTGTCCGCACGCCCTGGGCACAGCGCGTCATTGGCACAGAGGCCATCGGAGCGAAGATGTGCCGTCAGACGAGTTTCGTCGTCACTTACCTGAGTGGAGATGGGTCGAGACGAGTGAAGTGGTTACACAGCACGGGCCGGAGACGAGGGGTCAAGTGTTCGCCTCGGGGAGACGGTCATATGCCATTGGAGGTCAGCAGTAGCTACGGGTTCTGCTGTAGTCGGAAGTGAAACAGCGAGAGACAGAGAGCGCATTTTGAATGGTGCATAACTGGAAAAGGGTAATATGTGAGTGAAGATCAATTGCAGCTCGAAATGAGCAGCAAATTGTATCGGATAATTGCACTAGCATATCGTCAAGAAAGCACTGAGCAATTTTTGTTTTTGTAAATTACATCTAAGGGTCATGTCTGCCTGGCACACTTCCCGATAACATCCTCCATGGGACGGCTGGGGTGAGTTCAGAAGCTTGGCGGAGGCGCTCTGGCCCGGACCTCTGAAGGCTCACCAGGGGCGCTGAAAGTGACCGCCACGGCTGGCTGCGCTTCCTCTTACTTTCTGAGAGCGATCAGCCATTCAGCCGGGCTGCCGGCCAGTCAGCCGGGCTAGCCGACCGGCAAATTACCGGTCCGGACCTCAGTTAAACAATCCGTTCCAACCCGGCAGGCAGACCTGCTCTCAGCCCTGCCTTAAACAATGCAGCCTCAGAATCAACCTCGCCCTCAGCCTGGCTATTTATTTTAACCTTGTCATCGTACGGGATACCCCTCAGTCCCCTCTCAGCCCCGTTATCAGTTCCCTCTCAGGCCCGTTAGCAGTCCCCTCTTAGCTCCGTTATCAGTCTTCTCTCAGCCCCGTTATCAGTCTCCTCTCAGCCCCGTTATCAGTCCCCTCTCAGCCCCGTTATCAGTTCCCTCTCAGCCCCGTTTTCAGTCCCCTCTCAGCCCCGTTATCAGTCCCCTCTCAGCCCCGTTATCAGTCCCCTCTCAGCCCCGTTATCAGTCCACTCTCAGCCTTATTCTCAGTCCCCTCTCAGCCCCGTCATCAGTCCCCTCTCAGGCCCGTTATCAGTCCACTCTCAGGCCCGTTATCAGTCCCCTCTCATCCTCGTTCTTAGTCCCCTCTCAGCCCCGTTATCAGTCTCCTCTTAGCCTCATTCTCAGTCCCTTCTCAGCCCCGTTCTTAGTCCCCTCTCAGTCCCATTCTCAGTCCCTTCTCAGCCTCGTTATCAGTCCCTTCTCAGCCCCATTCTTAGCCCCCTCTCAGCCCCGTTCTCAGTCCTGCTCCCGGCCCTTCTACCAGCCTTTAACTAAGACACGGACCACCGTCACGGCTGTCTGACCACAGAACAACGCGTTTGATTACCGGTCAGCCAATGTGTGGACAGAGCGTGTTCTGACAGCGGACCGAGCGCATGGGAATAAAGAACCAGAAAATTGTAGGTTTGTCGGCTCGAGGAGGTTTCTAATAGAAACAGATACTTCCTTCGTTCCGTAATGTACGCGTAAGGCAGTAAATGTCTGGCCCGCCCGATAACAGTGAGATGTGTTATTTATTACCTAATATGAAAAACGGCTCAATTAAAACCATCGCTTCTTTGCCGACATTGAAAGATACATATGCCTACTAGTGTTAAGGCCGGGGAGTCTGTACAAATTTACAGAGGCACTTGCGTTAACTTTACTACTTATAGGTTGTGCTGCTGTAGTAAGACATGCCAATTGTCAATACTTTGACATTTTATCCCATGTCGCCGGGAGGATTCCAGTTGAAAGCTGTTACCCCTCACGGAGCAGCAGAAGGGTTTCACTGACTTATACAATCCTCCTACGCATACCAAAATGACAATATCCCTTGAGGCTCGTGAGGATGACAACCGAAGCGTGGTACGCAAATTGTCGATCCTGGCCTTGGAATTCATCGCTGGCTCAAGGGCAGGCAATTAATGATCATCTGCGCACGGGTCTGCAGAAGCAGGGACAACGGAGTGCGTGCACGTATCTGACCTGCAGAATGACCCTGAGGACAGCATTCCAACCTCATCAGTCTGTTGCGTAGTCCAGCATCCCAGCCCAGCCGTTATCTGCTCTGCGTGGCCCCGGCTGCACAGATGATTCACGGTCGCCCGGCCGTCCAGGCCAGTTAGCGTGTGACCTTGTGCGAATACTCCCCCGCCGGCTCAGCCACCTGCAGGAGGCACGCGCTTGATTAATGAGCCAATTAGGACGGATTAACAAACTGTCAACAGATTTAGCTAGATGCCTACAATCACAACGCATAGGTGACATTTTAAACTGCTGTTTGAAGTTTATTCGAATATATGAGCTTAGCCACAGTAAGAGGTTCAATATTATGTCGAATTGATTGAATGACTAAATCACTGAATCACTGAATGACTAAATGACTGAATGAATGAATGACTAAATGACTGGCTGACTGACTGAATGAATGACTGAACGACTGAACGACTGGAGACTGAACGACTGAATGACTGAGTGACGATAACTGAGTGCCTGACTCTGAATGACTGAATGGCTGCGTGACTGAATGACTTGACAACTGAGTGTCTGACTGGCTGAATAGTTTGATGACTGAGTGACCATCCGAGTGTATGACTGAATATTTGACTCTATGTCGGCTGCGTTTTCAGTCGGAGCGACTGGCTCGGACTGGCAGACTGGCACGGTGCAGATCAACACCTACTACCGCGCCTTCTCCGCCGACAGCCTGAGCGCCGACCTGGGCGTCCACATCGGCCTCAACCACGTCAACGTCACCCTCAAAGGTCAGTCTTTGTCTGCCGAGCTCATGGCTACCAATGTTCGATAAGGTGTCAGATCATTTACCGGAATAACCGAACGGCGAGGTAAATGTTATAAAACTGTGATAACGGGGACTTGCAGCAGGTAGCAACCGATCGACAGTTACATATTCATTTGGAGGTGTCTATTTTTGTAAACGAACCCGTCACGAACTAGGCAAACTTTGGTCGAATTAGTACTGAAACTTGCGGCTGCATCTACTCCCAGCATATTCGTAGCCGAGTGGGTCCTGTCGTATTTGTAACCGTGCTTGATGAGGTCGAAAGCCTCGACCCCGCTCGTTCCTGGTCCCGACCTCCACCTCTCGCAATCCCTCCTCCGCGCGGGAAGTCTGCAACAGTCCCGGATGCAGCGACAGTGCCTCTCGAGACAGATTCAGGATTGCGGTTCTTTGTGGTCGAATGACGCCTCCCGGTTGCCACACTGTTGGGTCACCGATCTGACGGTATACCTGTGGTGGAGGATCGACATCCGAATGCGCCACATACGACTGAGAGACACCGCAATGGTCTTCCTGGCGCCGCGGTCGCCGCCGGCGTCACCGTCGCCCCGGCGGGACAAATCGAGCCGTCATGGTTCGATCGTCGCCTTTGTGGCGGCGGCCCGGGTCGTGACATGGCCGCTCGTGTGATCGGTGCGTGCCCCCCGGTCACGTGACGGTCACGCTCGTGCGCCGCCGGACACCACGTGACCTGCGCGGGCACGACCCGGCCTGACCCGCCGCGCCGGCCGGGCTGGCGGAGGTCGCGGGTCGAGGCGGGGGGCGGTGCTGAGGTTCGCCGGCCGTACAGCACACACCGGCTGACTGCTTTATTCCTCGCAGATGACGCATTGTCTCAGAGATCGGATCGGCTGGCTTGCACAGCTCGCTCCAAAGCTGCTGACGCAACGCGAACCAGCCTTGAGGGTAATTAGTGCCACTAAAGTAAAGCACGGATTTCTGAAAGATAAGTGCACTTTATTTTTATCTTGTTGATAACAATGCAGTATTCGTTACATTGCTCTACAAAGTAAGCAAGCGGAGACATCGCGCAGCACTTTTCTCGTGAAATTGTCAACACGATAGATTCACAATTGATACAGTGCTTTTCTCAGAAGTATTGACCATGCCCGTTCAAGAACAGAGCTTTTCCATTCGGAGATCAATAAAACTGGACGTATTTACCAAACCAACAACTTTGTTCCTAAAGCTCATGCTCCTGCATTATAAGTATAAGTAGTCAAATTGATGGACAGTGAACACATACTCCGAACCATGAATGGGAGTTCAACGGTCAATTGCTGATGCATAGTTGTCAACAGCATTAGACTCTTACGAGACAAAAATACAAAAATGTATCAGCTTGTAACTGGAAAAGTTGATGGTGGCTGTTGTTGACCGCAATGAGCCATCTGCCTGCAGCATTGTTTTTCTGATGTGGACGTGGCAGCTGCCGCTGACCTCAGAGGTCTGAGATCAGCATTTCTCCGTGAGACCCTCTCACAGGGCTAAGATCGCGGTGTCGATCCAACTAGGATGTAACGGTGAGCAGAAGCCACAGCCAGCATCAGATAGCTCTGTAGTCTGTAGTCTGTAATACGGATTATCCGTAGGTAATACGGATTAACCCAACTTAAGAACTGGTCGGGACAGCTGCTTTGCAGCGGTTTGCGTGCAGTTAAACCGCAAATGATTTTATGTTTCGCACCTATGATACCATCGTCAGCACACTTAGCAGCTCATCTAAGATTTGTGTGCACTCTTCGTTTCCATAGACCCACACGCATGCACATACGCAATCGGGTGCAGCACAACTGACACCTGGCTGCACGTAATAGCTGCAGTCTGTGTGTAATTGAGAACGGACCAGCCGCACCAGCTGGGGACGGTCTCTGAAAAGGCCGTGACGCTCCATGGTGTCAGCAGCAGCGGCAGCAGCAGCAGCGGTCGCTGGCTCCACCGCCATCTGGCTGGATCGGTAGATACTGAGCTGCAGAATGTCACAGACAGCGACTGCCACTGACCTCCGGTAGAGTGGTGGCACTGCCGCAGCCAGGGAATTCCAGAGAGCCAGCAGCACGGACTGTCAGGCCTTTTGGAGACTGTTTCGGGCTGTGGGTACGCCCTCAGTGCGTCACTGCACATCTGGACATCTGGTGGAGGAACACTCCCCTGGGTGGTGACCGCTTTGCTCTAGAATGTACATTGGCGTAGGTGCTTCGTTTTCCATATAAGAACGTGCATGCATGTAAATATTTAAGAAAAGGAGAGTGAGTAGTTTTGCTAATATTTTAAGTCAAGGTCAAGCATACTAATCCTTTTCAGAATGACCTCTTGTGGTGTTCTTGCATGCTCGAGTCAGCAAATTCCAAATGACGGCCGCGATCAGACGTTGCATTATCTTGGTAGTAATCTCCACGGACCACTGCACAGGCGGCCGGTGGTCTGTATGATGGCGTCATCTGCCCCGTTTCGCTCCCGTTTCTTCTTGGAAGAGACGGCAAGCGGATGGCCCGCGGGGCTGCGGGAGACCACTCTGCTTTGACCGCCACGAGACAGGAATGCCAACACCGACGTCCATCGTCATCACGTATGCCACACGGCGCAGTCGGCACGTGCTGTTTTTGTCAGAACTGGCTCCAGACAGGAACAACTGCCGGGTGCTCTTTGACTGGTGGTGTTGCCTAGGAGAACTGGCGGACTAGAACAGACCTGTCTTCCTACCTGCTGGATGGTCAGAAAAACTGCCCCCACTACCCCTGCCTCAGCCGCCGCCACCTATCCCTAACTGACCGAAGCAGATCAGGTCACCGTGAGCCCTAAACGGCTGAGAGTGAACGGGCGGTGAGGCGGCACGTCAGCGTTAGTTACCCTATCAACCGCCGACCCGAAGGAGAGAAAGCTCTGGAATCCCTCTCCATGGACGCGTGACCAGGGAATTGGCCCGACAAGTGATCAGGGGGTGAGAATGACCCGAGAAAGTGACGCCGCGTGCTCCGCGCCGACGGCGGACCTCACATTGATCCCTGCCCTGCCTGCACGCCCGCCCGCCCGCCTGCCCGGCCCGCCCGCCCGCCCGGCCGGCTGGCCGTTCAGCTCGTGCAGCTGCCCGCCGTTCCGCCCCACTGACGCCGTCTCCCCGCTCACAGCACTGCCCAAGAGCAAGCACAACGGGGACATCGACTTCAACGAGCGCTTCCACTGGGTCCAGCCGCAGCAGATGCGAAGCGAATACCGCGCCGCGCTCGTGAAAGGTGAGAGACGGAGGCAGTCCACTCGAGTGGACCGCCTGGTCCGCAGGTCAGCTCACCGCTAAATGTAGCCAGCTAGTGTTCTTCGTGACGGGTGGAGTGCTGCTCCGGTCAGCACAAACAGCTCATGGTCGGGGAGGAGACGTCACTAAGCAAGAAGAAAGATAGTGACGCTCTGCATCAATAGCAATACGCTTGTCTCGGAACAACATATCAGAACATTGCTAATCTCTGATAATGTCTAACTTTACATGTGTAAAAACTCTTTGATGTTGTGTAATGACCTGCTTTACGAGTTGTAAACCTATATTCCATCAAGGGAGTGCTGCGCCAGCCAGAGTTTCGCGCTGACCGATTCTGCGTCTGTGTCCGCCAGGCCTGCCGTACCCAATCCTCACCGTGGCTGAGTACCTGAGCACCAACTCGGAGGGCTTCCTATGGGGTCAGAAGCTGCGCGTGGCCGGTTACTACACCCACATCATCATCTGGTGAGTACTGAGTATGCCGTCACCACCCACTTAGCGAACCCTCTCGCGCCACTTTCACCGCCGCCGCGCCGAGCGCCGAGCGCCGAGCGCCGAGTGTGCTCACTGATGTCACCGCGCGGCGCGCGACACACGACAGCTGCACCCCGAGCACCCGGCGTCGCGATCCGCGCAGCCGGTGGCGCCTCTCACGATTACCGTGATACGGCCATCAGCGCCGGTGACGTGCTAATCGCGTGGCGTGGCGCAGTTACCGAAGGACGGCAAAAGGCGTCGGCTTGACGGATTTCCCGTGGTTGTTCCGAGACGGCCGTGAGCTGCGGTGGCGGCCGTCGCCGGTGTCCGGTCCGCCGGCCGGGAGTCGGCAGCTCTGACGGCTCTGACGCACTGACGTCAGATGAGGTGTGGGAAGGCGCTGCAGAGGCTGACCCGCCTGACCCGGATCATCCCGGCCGAGGAGGGGCTGGAGCCGGCGCCCGGCGTGCGGTTTCGCCGCCGCCGCCGCCGCCGCCGCCGCCGCCGTCTGTGCTCTACCTTCACTCCTCCCTGCGCGGCCGCGCGCCGCTCGCAACCGGTCGCGTTTAAGGGAGCACATAATCGCGTCATTTTACGGCGGTGGCGTCTGGCCGGCCGGCTGCAGCACCCCTGATGACGTCATTGGCCGCCGACGAGTCCGACAGGCGCCGCTGTTTCCTGACCTGACCCAGACGGGCGGGATGAACGGCCGCGGAGAAGCGCGGTGTTTATCGGAGACTCGCCACTTGCATAAGCCGCGCGGAGAATGTGCGGTTTGAGTATCGTCACCTCGGCAGGAGAGGTGAGTGACAGTAGCCAGACTGTTGACCTGATAACAGTTTGTGCCGCGTCACGCCGGTTTCGGCTTGGTCTTCCCGGTTTCGAGCCAGTCGTTATGCCGCCACTGAAAACGGGTGACTGCAGCTCTGGTTTGACCTGCATTGGGTCGCATCTGTGAGCACGTTATGTTGTAAGCTACTCTATAGACGCAGACGCCGTAAAACTGCAGCTTCTGCCTCTGCGCTGCAGCATTTAACCTTGGCGGATACTGAAAGCATTATGTCATCTCTCACTGCATCACATAGTGATTATTTGCAGGCTGCTGCAGGCTTCTTTCTCCGCGTTATTTTTCATTTAACACTCGCCATCTTTTCATCTGGCCTCCATTCCCGTCACGGACATCAGTGACAAATCAAAGAGCAGTCTTAGCTGACAGACAATGGCGTCTGAGCTACCAGCGGTGCACAGCAGTTAGCGTCCGACCGGAGCCGGCAGCGGGCAGGCGCCTTTGTTGGCGGCCGGTGCAGGCGTTCTCCGTAGACCGGGTGAAGAGTGGCCGGCTTTCCTCCCTTGGTGGCGGTGAAAGCAGCATTCGCGCGCGGCGCGGCCGACGCTCTGAACGGCGCCGCTCCAGCCGCTGCCGTGGTAACGGGTGACGCCGCATCGCCGGCCGGTCCCTGACTGCCGCGGTATACCCAGGGTCGGCAGCCGAACTCCCTCGGAAAACCGAGTCTGACGGACTCCACAGCGGACAGAACCGAGTCTGACGGACTCCGCAGCGGACAGAACCGAGTCTGACGGACTCCACAGCGGACAGAACCGAGTCTGACAGACTCCACAGCGGACAGAACCGAGTCTGACGGACTCCACAGCGGACAGAACCGAGTCTGACGGACTCCACAGCGGACAGAACCGAGTCTGACGGGTCTCACGACTGTCTACAGACCAGACTCTCGGGATCGCAGCGAGCAGAACGACCTCCACTGGTCCCATGGCGCTTACGGCGCGCTACCGGACTCTAACAGAGCTGTGATCGGGTGCAGTACTCGACACGCATCACCCGATATCTAGTCATCCTCCGCAGATATCCAGCGACCAGTCTCTCCGCCGGCAGACGGCTCCAGCTGGGAATCACTGTGTGCGCTACTGTGTACGCTACACACAAGACTATAGTCGCTGCATACAAACACACACACACACACACACGCACCTGTCTGTGGACACACCAGCCGTGATTGTCTGATACAGACCGACATTCACGCGATGCTGGTGGACACCGAGAGTGCGTCACATTTCTCTCCAGACTCCCGGTCTGTTCTGCAGTCTGCTGCACGGCTGATACCTCTGACTCCCAGTGGGCGGGGAGCCGGGCAGATCGGTCCAGTTTTTCAGTGTTTGCGCACCGCTGTGCAAATGTCATCTCCGGATACCGCTTGACAACCAACGGGACATTGTTTGTCGGTACCACCTGTCTCCGCGAGCCTGCCGCGAAAGCCAGCCTCTGCGGGCGGGCGGGGTGCTCCAAATGAACGTGATCGGCGACCGGCCCTGTCGCAGTCGACCTTCGGACGCTGCAGAGCAACGGGTCCGACTGCACTCGGTGATTCCAATGCAACCGCCTGCAATTGCAGCGCGTCGATGCACTGATAGCGGCAATTATTTGGAATTATACTGTTCACGGTTCAATTTCATACACGATCTGCGTTGCTCTGAATGCATTGCCTGCACAGGATCGGCGGCATGCATGGAACTGGAGGGTTAAAACTAAAACCGTAGTTGAACATGCGCTGGCAAAGAGCGACATGGTGACTTTTTGTACAGCGTCATTGTACATAGATGTAAAACAGTAATTCCTGACATGACGGGCTTCTTGATACCAGTAGTATTTCCTCAGCCGCCGTCTCCATACTCGGGAACAAAGCAGGTCCATCTAATACGTTACAGGAAGTTCACACAATGGACCATTCTGCGGCGCGCCGTGGCATGACCCTGCAGATCTTGCACAAGCGAGTGGCTGCCTGCATCCCACACGGGTAGCGAGCTCACACAATTCACCGCTGGCGCATCTCTTTGCAGCGTCGGAGAGCCTCCCCCCCCCCTCCCCGTGGGAGTATCGGATTACAGTGTGGTGGAACCTACAATGTATGTACAATACATACACAACCATGTGCGTTACGACACACGCACCGGTGCGCCACCCGCCGCCGCCGCGCCGCCGCCGCCGCCGCCGTTTAGACGCCCGGCAGAACAATCGGGTCTGCGGGCTGTGACACGCGCGCTGAGGGTGTCGTCCGTGGCACGGGAGCTGCGGCAGCGCCGGCGCATGGCACCACAGGTCACCGTATGCACGCGGCGGCCGCCAGCGCATCGCTTGCGACACGCCGACCGCCCGACGGTCCGACCGTCCGACCGCCCGACGGTCCGACCGCCCGACCGTCCGCCCGCCCACCAGCGTTCACCGCTGGTCTGACGGGGTGAGGCCCGCTTTGTGTGGGCTGCGGCGGCCCGGCGGAGAAGATGAGTCGTAAAATGACGACCTCCGAGGAGACGGGCACTGATGGACGGCCGGCATTGCAGGCTAGTCAGATAAAGTTGGGCCTCTTCTAACGGAGGCGCACGACAAGCACCAATAAATTGGGCGGTACTGTCACTGGGATAGCCTTGTGTTTACTTTCAGATACAAATGTAATGGCTTTCAGATTGCGACACGTAAACGTGAACTATGTTTGCTTGATGGCGAAGTGAAAACACGACCGGACGCTGGAATCGAGAAAAGGGAAATATTGAAGGAAAACATGATGCTTTAAGGCAGTTCAAGTTAAGGAAATTTGAGCAATATATGGTCTTGATATTGTATCAGATGCACCGGTATTTTAATCCTTTTTCTATTTATTGGAGGCAGATTCAGGGAAGGTCTTAATGGATTCGTGGGAACTTAAGGACGTAGGTCTTATGTAAAACGTTTATGTGTCAGTTGTCCCATTGTGCGTTGCATGTATGTATGTATGTATGTACAGTCTCCCCCAAAAGTTCTGTGTTCAGTCTCCCCCATTAATAGCCTGCTAATCGGTGCTGTTCCCAGCAGAATTCAAAGCAACAGGTTTGAGCTTACCCGCAATATATCGGGGGCGAGCTCAATATAGCTATAGGAAATTCCGCTGCATGCAGCACCGATTAGACCGTAAGTTCAAAACTTTTGGCGAATAGGACTTTTGTAAGAGACTGTACATGCGTGGTATTATCTTTTAGTTTTCTTTGTCATTGTCAAATTTTGAATATTGCTACTCACTAGCTATATTTTTTCACTAGTTTTGCTTCGGAGGAATCCCCGTGTAGCTTCTCACAGTTCAAGACACAGGCCTAAGTTTTCCAACATCTGCCTCACTCCTGATCCCGTGTCTGTTTTGGTGACTCACGCGTAAAAGAATCACTTTAAAGCGTTACACCTTTCCCTTTTCACGGCTGCCAGCCTCGATGACCGAGCCTCCGAAGATGGCACGTCGGCCGTCAGGCCGCTATCATGTGTGAATACAGAAAGGTCGTGGAACGCTCTTCCACTGTGTCTGGAGATCTGTCGCAGGTCTGTCGTGCTGCAGTATGAGCTCCCAGACAAGACTACTCGAGCAGAATGCTACGAGCTCCCAGACCAGCCGCTATTGACGCTGGCCGGCGAAAGCGGGCGATAGGAAGGCTCATCTCTAGTAAATGAGCCGCTTCGCCAGTCGAAGGAGGAGGGAGAGATATGAGGAGGCGATGGCCGCCAGACAGACGCCAACCCGGCCGGCGGGCGATACTGGCTGGGTCGAGCGGCGGCCTCCGTCAGACAGACAGGCGGGCAGAGAGACGGATCGAACAACGGGTGGGGAGAGACGGGCAGAGAGACGGCCGGAGAAACAGCGGGTACGGACTCAGACAGACGGTGAGAGACGGTGAGAGACGGACGGCGAGAGAGAGAGAGAGAGAGAGAGAGAGAGGGGGGGAGAGAGAGAAGAGA
>JARBER010081501.1:0-11640 GCA_030265075.1 Balanus glandula
CAACGGCAAATGGTAAAATAAAGAGCACACTCGGGCGCTATATTTTCCACAAAATCTCGGTCTCCTGTTGATATTTTTTCCCTCGGCGCTGCGCGCCTCGGGAAAAAAACAACACGGAGACCTCGATTCCGCGGAAAATATAATAACACCCTCATGCACTATTTTATATTACCACCCGGGTGGCCACTTTTGGATGAAGCGAGACTTTGCCGCTCTCGTCGCCGCACTGAAGACGGTACGGACGTCCACTGTGGCTTCTTCTTGGTCTAGCATCTTCTTCTTTTAGCATCTTCTGTAATGATCACACAGCCATTAGTGCAGAGTTAGGATCAGTGTAAGGATGAAACCCATATCGTACCAGCGTAATGACATACCAGATACTGCTAGTGTGATGTGATTGTATATAATTTTCATTGTACAATTCACATGACTTCCATCAGTAAACTTGTATAAAATTACTGCTGTCCCCGGGATAAATGATTCACTTCTGACACCAATGTAACTACTGTGCTTCAATGAATTCGTGTTATTGCTGTCACTGCTGCAATGATTATGTCGCTATCATCCGCAGTTATGATTTTATGGGCACGTAGTTACACTATATTTCAAATTTTGATCGCATTTAATGACAGTGGCACTTCACTAAAACAATGTTCTTTTGTTTGTTATCTATTCACATAATTCTCTTTTCTTCATTTTACCTCGGTAATACAACGCAATGAAAGCAGAGATTATGTTATGTTTCTCGCACAAAGTAAATAGTATATATTAAGGACAAACACCAAAGTACAGGGACATTTTATAAAAGTTTATACAAGTATGATGCTTGCATTTTTCATAAGCTGTGAGTTAATACCAATTTTAATTTGTTTGGCCAAATTGTTCCCTGGTGGGCACTGGGCATGGGTTGCACCTGTGAACCGGGTAAATGCAACCAGAGGACAGAGGTCTTCCACGATAAAAAGGTGGGCTCCTGTTTAACCCCCCCCCCCTCCAGAAGCTTTTATTTATATCTACCTCTGATGCTCTTTCCATGCTTGTTAACAATGTATTGAAACTTTACACTAGACAATTCTAGTGATGTTCGACACAATTCAAACATTTTAAAAAAGTTTTTCAAACAAAACAAAGGTTTTGAAGAAAAACCTTAAACAAAATCAAACAACGATTTTAACAAATATATGTCAAGATTAGAAAACTGTATCAAAATACCTTTACGCACGTCTATTTTGTTGAACTAAGCAATAGTGATAATACAGTAATGTAAAGTTCAAAATAATCTGGAAAATATTGTTATTTTGCCGTTATTACACAGTACCTATATGACTCTATCTGATGGGAATACAACATACTGTTTGGAAATAGGGGAAGACGGCTGTTTTAAAGGATGATATCCACTGTTCACAACATTTAATTGGCATCGCAAATGGTGACACCACAAATAATTTCACCAAATACATATAGTTACCTAATCACAAATACCTAAACCATAAGTTTCCATCAAGTGACGATCATTCAGCCAATAGCCAAACTGCATGCCCGGCCTAAATACGACACATTGTCGCACGTATCAGATTCAGAAAAGCTTAGCAGCATCGATTAAATACGTGAAGCTTCGTTTGCATCGCCAGCCGCTCAAGGTTGGAACTTTGATGGCACCTGTGGTGGCCAGCGCCGCTCAGCATACGGAGACTGCATCGCCGAGCGTTAGCTTACAGCGACTTCTCGATCGGCTCGCATCTCGCGAATTTGAGTTTCTGGAAATAAATTTGGCTACGCCGTATACATTTGGGCTCCAGCGCCACGGAACTTCTTTTCCTCAGTTGATTCCAAGGTATTCACCACTCGATGTCACACCCTAGCTGGCATTTCATTCCCACCTGGAAGTCATTGCCGTTGTCATCCGGTGTGGTTCAGCCCGGCTGGTCCGGGTGTCATCCGGCTGACGGATCGGTTAGCGTCGCTGGCCGGCACGTGACGCGGCGGATGTCGGCAAACTTTGATGACGAAGGGGCCGGCGCGAGGACAGCCGGCCGCCCGGCTGGTGGTCCGGCGTCCCCTCGCCACTTCCGCCGCGGTCTGGCCGTGGCAGCGAGTGGTGTCGTGCGGCGACAGGCAGACTCAGCGACTCTCTGAGTTCCCGCGGTTATCAGGACCGTAGACAGTTTGAAGGTCTCCAACATCACTGATGTTTTTTGCAGGCTGGTTCTTGCTTATCATAATATTGACCTCTCCAATTCTGAATTTGTGTGGCACACATATGCCCCCTTTTTTAACTCTAACTAAATTGAGCGTCACATGTAACGCTCAATTTAATTAGAGTGAGCATGTCTTTGCATAGATATGTTCATTGCTCAATGTGCAGTGTGAACCCTATGCTTAGTTATTCTGATATTCTAAAGCTCTGGCCCTGTATCTGCGAGCTTCCTTGCAATTCTTGCTGTCATATTATCCAATCGAAAAGCAATCGCAGTGTGCAGATAGAAACATAATGCTCGTATCTTTCTAAGATGAAACATTCCTATTGGCTGAGAGCTATAGTGCTAACTGCTAACCCGTTCGCTCCGCTTGTCGAATAAGGTTAACTGGTGGTGCAAGCCAGTGACAGGCATGTAGTGAATTAGGGATCAATAACTGTATTACCTGTGGCACAACTGTCGGACCTATAATACGTTTTTGTACCCTTCATACATCCGATATACTCGTCAAAAACAACGTTGCCTGCCGCCTGGTATAGGTATAGCGTTGTGACCCGAGATATCCTTGAGAAACACGTAATAAACATGTTATAACCGTAGCACACCTATTATATCAGCTGCACACCTATTATACCCGCTGCACACCTATCACACCCGTTATACATCCGTCAAATCGTGAAAACTCCACCCGGCTTAGTGTATATAGCCAGTGAAATACAGATGTACCGTATTGGATACCGTATGGTCTTCTTTTTGCAGTAGGTATTTCCGTGGTTGCTTATTATTGAATGTGACCCTGCAGTAAACGTGATCGGATCTGAATGACTCTCAGATGTAATAAAGCGATTAAGAAAGTATCAATAAACTTGTTTTTCGGTAAAATATTACTTGACACATCCTTCTATCACTTGGATTGTACTTGTGTTAGTTATTTACTAAAACGTTGCCCATAATTGCACTTCTCAACACTGTCCAAAACATAAAGCCAGCCAATAGATTATCATAATATCCAGGTTCAAGCATCTAATTATTGAAATCATTTAAATTGTATAGCATAGCATGTGCTCAGTTCAATGTTGTGTCGGCACACTATAAAGTTTTGTGCACGACAAAGGAGGGCAGACACGCCTTAAATAGTAATATAACTATATGTAGCCGACACTCGAATTACATTTTGATGTAATAAAACACACGAAATATAAATACTGAACATGAGTTGTCCATGTGAATTTTAAAAGCATATTTTTTTAAAAGGAGAAATAGAAACATCACTAGGAGTGCTCATTTTCGGCCCAGCTCAGCATTAACAGAACCCAAACCCTCTCAAAGAGAGTAAGTTCCATCACCGGATACAGTTGGTGCGATTCTACAGTCCCATCTGTTCGGTGTGATTTCCCTCCGTGACCAGTTTTTCTTGTGATATTCAGTTTCACCTCTGAGGAAAGCCTACCTTCAACATCAGTTTTGGAATGATATAGCAGTTTTGAAGTAAGTGTCGAGAATCCGTACCAACAAGCCTTCTCGACGAAAAGACAATCCTGCCAAATATATTTGATTTTTTTAGCGAAGGAATACAGCGCAGAGAGAGGAATGGATTATGGTAAATGCGCGACTAGAGCGTCGAATGGAAAGAGAACGCCACGACCTTTTGTGCTGAATTGACGCAATGAATGACATTTTTTAAAAGAATAAAAACAAACTATAAAAATATTAGAATAGTGTTGTTAAATTTGTTTCTGAAACTGGTATGTTATTTGTTGTGTTTATTTGCATCATTCCGAGATGTGCAACCAGAAAAAAAAACGGATCGGCTTTGCGCCACTGTCTGAATCCGATATAAGAAAGCTGTTTTCCACGATCTGATTTTGTTTAAGCAGTTAAGCGGCTTCGTTGTGTTCCATCATTCAGTATCCTCATACCGAAGACACCATCACCATATTGGTTCGTCATAGCTCTGAATTGAGCGAATCAAATTTAAACTTGTTATCCTCCACTTCACCTTTTTATTTATATTAACATATCTGTTCACTTTAACGTGACATACAGCCATTAATATCGCCAATCTCGCTCGAATTAAGACAACTGTTTTTACACTTCGGCATATTGCATGATATCAGAAAATGATATTTATAACTATATAAGGCTTGTCTCTGTCATCGTGTATACAACTTTAAAACGCATCACAATATTAAAATGCGGAACTATGCAATCTCAAGGATTTTGAAGATTAAAAACTTACATAGTTTTAACTTAGTTTGGACAGTTTTGAGTAATGCAGCTTTGGACAAAGTTTTGTTACATAACTAACATAAAAAGGAGCAAGATGGCAGAACGAGGTGTAAAGTAATGCTTTAACGAAAACAACTAGTTTATGGATACTTGTTCAAAATAAGCAAAAAACTAAGTATTTAAAAAGTTGCAAAAGACGCACTGAAAACATTGAAAACACACAATGGAAACAGCGAATGGGTCCGATGAGTAAATGCAAAAATTTCAATTTTTTACTTTTTAAATTGACAAATTTGTTAAGGTCTTTAATATTGTTATTTCAACGTAGGTTCGCAAAATCATATGCTACGTGGACTGTGGTCAGTGGAGCCACTTGAAACAGGGAGGTACCTTATATAGGGAGGCCCCCTGCCCTAGTGGGCGACTGGCCTTCACACTTATTTGGTTTTCCTACACTTAGTTTGCTAGAACGTACTCATATTGTACCTAACCCATTTCCAAATATCCGTACATGCTCGATTAATCGAGCTACGGAACATTTCTTAGAGGGCAAATTTATATATTTGTCCCAAAATTTTGGATGGCGATTGGCGGCACTGCAGTGCTTCCGCTGCCCCTGTCGGTTGTTGTTATCTTTCATTCTCACTATCATTATCACTATCATTCTCACTATCATTCTCACTATCATTATCACTATCATTCTCACTATCATTATCACTATCATTCTCACTTTTCCAATTTTTGGCAGTGGATGCACTAATTCCTTTAACCCACTGGATCAGGTTCTTCATTCATGTCAAGTGGTGGTGCAAGCCAGTGTAAGGTAATTTGGGAATTATGCCGGTATGTACTATCAGACACCTGTGGTACATCCGTCGTCTATTAATATGTTTTTGTTATCAGCCATACACCCGATGTACCCGCCAAACCATACGGTGTCCGCCTGCATAGGCGTATGAGCGTGGGGGGTCGCGGGCGCCATGATCCCTTCACCTTTTGGCCATTTTGTGGGCTACCATTAGCGATTCTATTTCTCTGTAAAATTCAAAAGCGCAACATATTTATGTCTTTCCAGATTTTAGTTTTCTTCCATGTTCATCCCGTGTAGGGGGATTGATTGAATGTTTCTCAAGACGAGATGGAAGTATCGCCTCCTCAAGTTCCCTCACGTTCCTATGCTTCTTCCCACTTTGCACTCTTGTTTTCCGTTGTACCTACCCCTGTGAAATACGTACTAATAATCGGAGTGACTGCTAACCGCATACCACAAGTTTTGAGTTCCGATGCGTCGGTGAATCATCGGTGTGCGGCTCCCGTTTCGTTCATTCCGGCCCGCCAGTGAATTAGTGGCGCAAGTACGATGGTCTTCATTCACAGTAATATTGAATACTTTATGATAATATCACAACGTGTTATTTCATAAGAGGATATATGTATATATTTCACATACACTTATTAAAACATTATTTTTAGGACATACTTTTGCTTTTTGAAATACGAGTTTTAGACAGAAAAGTTTCAAAGTAGGAATCATCTCTATTCGGACGAGGCGGTCGACGGTGGCGCCCGTGGCGCCTAACTCAAACGGCCATTCTTGGTCTCGCTCGCACTAGAGACGCTTGTGTTCCCGCGATGCTTCGGCGTTTTTCTTCTCGTTTCTAGTTCAGTGGACTTCAACCCACAAGAAAATGTAAGTATCCATAAAAAGTGTTATAGAACTGCAAAGTGCGTTTTGTGGTAAGTTGACTGTAAAAACATTATGTTCGAGGTTGTAATTAGATGTGTCATATTTGTATCAGAATTTGTGCTGGTGCATCATTAATCCAGTACGTAGCAGTACCTACACAGCACTACACATTTATATTCGGGAGGCCCAATGGCTGGGTCATAACATGACTTTGTCTGGTTCTGGTCGGATGCACAGCTTTAAGAGAAGTAATTATGTTCTTAGTGTAATTTAAGAAAAAAATATTTGACTTTGTGCACAGGAGCACAGGGAGTGCTTATACATGAAACTGAATATTACACGGAGCAACATTACTAACGACTATTTGCTTTTTCAATTAAATTGGTCATTTTCTGCCACCACATATAACTTGTACGACAATTTATGTCGTATTAAGTGGCTACTATGATACACATTATTTCATTACACTTGCAACAAAAGCAAAGCTATGCTAAGCATTAAAAGAACACTAATAAGTTTCGATAATGTATCAATTTTCACTATCTGCTGCTGACCACAATCCTGGCAACATAATAACTGAATGTCAGTAGCAGGTTCTTTTTTTGTAAATTGTGTAATTTATGTAATTAAGTGATGTGTCCATTTTCTACATCACTACATACATTTTTAACGAAAGGGATGAAACAGTGATACTTTATTTTGACGAAAGAATGCATTATTAATTATAACATTAAATACCATTGAAACTTGTTTCAGTACTTTCCAGTATGTTTTTTTAAAACTTTATACTGAATGTAATATTGGTGATATTGGTGATTGGTGATACCATATGATGTTTGTATTAGCTGTTTTCCCAAAGTCCGTTGAGTTTAGTATTATAACAGTTAACACTGTTAGTGCACGGCCGAAAAAACAGATTATTCATTTATCATATGTCGAGGTTTGATTTTAACATTAGCGCGAGCGTGTGGTAAAAGGTTTCTGTCTGGCTGAGATCCAATGTTAAGTCAAATGGACAAAGGTTTCGGCCTGCCGGGCATTATATTTTACCATACTATTTTTTAACGTATTTTCCAAAACGGAGGTACAGTTGATGTAGTTTTTTTCAGAGTTTTCGAGAGGATTATCACTTATGTATTACAAAATTCGAATATTTCGGCACACACTGTGGCGCCTTCCTCAGTGAAATGGCCCGAAAATTCTTAACATGTTCAACTAATAAAATAATTATGTCGCGTGAATGACAACAGACTATTATACAATATAATAATACATGCATATTACTACATCAATATTTAAATAACCTGAGGAAAAGTTGAAATGACTCTTAGGAGGTACAGTTCTCAATGATGAAAAATGTATATTGTACAAGCCTCTCCTGTATTCTGGTGAAAATGATTAATTTATTATAACAATTTATTCATCATTCATAGAGGCGGTAACTCTCCTGGAACCATGAATTAGATACTTTAATACGTGTTTTACAGTTTCTGAGTCATATTTCAATAAATTACGTGACAAAGTGAAGAATATTTCAACCGTGATTGATATTATTATGTCATGTGATGCCATAGTAATGGCTGCAAATTCAAAAGCTTTGTCAGCATTATTTTGTATAAGATGCACTATGAACGTAAAATATTTTTTTCCTAGCCTAAGTTCATTTATTATTTTAAATAAGTCTACCTTTTCAATATTTACAAAATAAAACAAATATTTTCGTTTCCACTACAACATCATGTATTCCAATTTCCAAATACCCTAAATTCTAAGCCATTTACTGATGGATAAGCAACATCAGCCTTTGGCTCTAACAGTACGTTGTCAGCTGAGCGTGCCACGCTACTTTTGTGATTCTCAGTTGGGTTGCGCGTTGTAAATTATAATTTATCAAAACGGTTATCCATGAATCAAACGGTGACTTAATCATCTATTTTCCACAATTAATTTTGATTGAATAATTCACCAAAATAAATCATTTATTTAAATTAATAAAACTAAAGAAATGGCACAATAATGTAAGATACTGTTATTAATGCCACTCACCATTGTCCCAACTGCCAACATCATATTGAACCATCCTGGCGCTGGCACTATCACTTGGGGCATGCACAGGCAAGTCCAATAACACACCATAAAGTTATTACATTTCCACACTGCACAATGGGCCCGGCACCCAAATTAGCACGCCATAAATCATTTTTGTGACCTTAAAGAATGAAAGAAACGACCACCCTATCTGACACAGAATTGTCCAGACACTAAGAAACATATATTTTTTATCCTGTACCTTAAACCGTTTAAGCGTGGCATGTGGTTAAACATGAAACTTTGTTTCACACGACAAAAACGCGTCGGCGATACGTTGACATGCACTATGTTCAATGCCGAATATTTCAGATTAAAAGTTAATCAGCTGGTAAAAATGAAGTTTTATATTAGAGAATAACATGTTGGCTATACGATGATGCTAAAAACAAAGAATTTTAAAGTTATTTGACACACATTTCCTTGACCTAGTTGATGATTGTAAAAACTCAAACAAAAAAATCAAACTACAACTTTGTTCAGCTCGGAAAAAAAGTTCCAAGGAGTTCCGCGCTCATCTTAGTACCAAAACGTTGCCTAATGTATTGTCTATCAAAAAAATGTTCATGTACCTGCGATAACCTGCGATCTTGGGAGTATTGAACATGTTTGTGTTTCATGGTGCTGGGACACCGGTAGGTTCTTTACTGTGTACTGTACATAAAGTGGTTATAGAGTGGTGCGGATACTGGACTATATGGTCAATGTATGTACCAGTGCCTGTATTGGAGTATTTAAGGGGCATCTGTTAACCATATTCCTTTTCTGGCAGCCAAAATTACGTTAACGTGCTGGGCGGGGCGGGGAATTCTGCCCCCCCCCCCAGACTTGAAAACTGCTCCTCTGATAAAAAAAAAACAGCAAATTGACTATGACGAGATATGTATATTTGAACCCCGCAACGTGTATCTATTTCCAAAAAATAGAGGAACAGGGGGCAAACAAAATACGAAAATTTTTGACATTTTTGGAGTGGACATTGTGGTCCACGTTTATCAGCCGATTTGCATGCAATGAAAGAATCTAGGTTGGAAATTTGCTTGTTATCATAATCTCAAAGGCTGGAAAAAATGGTCATAAAAATGAAAAAAACATAGGCGTATTCAGGGGATGTAAAATGGGGTGAACTTCGGATGGAAAATATGTCTTTTCCGATTATTTCCGACAACTTAAACGTCTTATATGGCTTAAGTAGCTGTAATTTGTTCATGATAATATATTCCACATAGGCGGATCGAGGTGAGCAACATGGGAACACCATGCGCCCTAACACTTTTGCCAACTTGCCAATTTTTCGGTTTAACTCATTTGAGGGAGGATATTGTCTCCATTTTGTTGTACCTGAGTGTGCCACTGCCCTAAAAATATTCGCAGTCTCCGTAGGTATGTATGATGTATGATGCAGTGAAAATGTTTCTGACTCATGTATTGCACCGCAAACTACAAAGGAAGTATGCGCTACATAACTGCTTTGGTATCACCCCTAAAAAACGGTCCCTGGCACCGCCTCTGCCGGGCTGTTTTTTGTTTGTTTGGCAGAAGACACAAACATGTTCTATGGCCCAATGTGAATTTCACTACCCAACATCATTGAAGTCGTAACTATGCTGATTTTTGAACTGCGAGCCGCCAAAGGCAGGTATGCTGCGTGATATCGGAAAAGTGCCGCAGGCTATATCTTGGAAACCACTGCTCCGATTTTGTTTTCGTTTGCACAGCTGGCTTCTTTGCCCTTGATAACCCCCTGAACCAATTTACAGTCATAAATAAAGTATAGCAGGTTTATGCCTTGATCGATGTATCGTGGAATGCATGCATTGTTTTTGCAACGATCCTGTCAACAATATTTGGACCAGGAATGGGTATGAATGTGCCCATGACGAAGCCACATCTTTCCCAAAAGTAATAACACCAATTTGATATATAGGACACTCACAGAGGTGGGCAGCTTCCGTTACTCCGTTACTCCGTTACTAACGGAACTACGTTTTTAAGTAACGGAGTAACGATCACGTTACTTTTCGAAACGGGTAACGGACCAAGTAACTTCCGTTATTTTATAATCAAGTCCGTTACTCCGTTACTTGTGTGTTGAGATAGTAAGCCGGCGTGAAAACGACGGTCACTTCTATAGCGGGGAAAATAGAAAAATAGGTAGCATATTCTAGATGCAAATGTATATAAAGTATATGCATACGGAACCAATACTATACCAAACTAAAATGATATTAGATTGTCTAAGGTCTTGAGCTAGGCTGATCAGTGGACAAAGATGCTCTTTCGAGAATATTACGTCGGCATCCTCGAATATATTACGTCGGCTTAATTTGAGTAACAGTATGATGTTAAAAGACGCCAATTTGAAATAAGCGTTACAAAATGTCATTGAAACTGCCAGAGGCAAAACAGTCATTTTAGGTCATAATAATTCACAATGCTAGCGGAAACAATTATAATCATCTGTTAACACATAGGTCTTTCATGGCATGTTCATATGCTGCTACTTGTTGATAAGCAAACACTCGGAAACACAACAAATTGCGAGCGCCGATAAACAGAGAATTTCAGACGCCAGTGCTTCTGAAATGCCTTAGAAAGAGGTCATTTGTCATGGTCATTAGGGTTTTTATTTTTTAGATTACCTATCATCGTCACTCTGGACTGAGTCATAGGGGAGGGAAATATTTTTATGTCTATAAAGCTCGGTCCATCCCGTCCAACCAGACCCATGGTGACGCTTTTGAGATGCTCGTTTCTCTGCAACTGCACGTCCGATTGACAAACGGGCTTCTCTGCTGAGGAGCCCCAACCACCCTACCCTGCTCGAGACCAGAGCCAGCTTATGCGAGAGACTACCAGTACATGCATCGTGTGCCGCGTGAAGAGCATCAAAATACATTGTCGCAAAAACTCCAAAACGATTACACTGTGTGCAACATTGTTGCGTGGTTAGGGACCTATCTACAAACGCCTTCCCGCAAAGCTCAGAGGTGGGGTGCCTCTGAAGTGATAAGGGTCTCTCAGGTTCCACTGCTCCACAAGTCAGGGGTGCTTCTGCACGTGCTATCCCGTTTATACCTTACAAATTACTTGCCCAATCGACTTGACATAATTAACCATGCATTTGCCTCGTTCTCGCTCAAGTGGGTATCCGAGTTAACTTCCGAAAGGCTGAGAGGATGGCATGCCATCCATCGCCTGTACTGGCAAGGGTTGAGCAAAAGTAACGGAGTAACGGACTTAAGTAACTTGCGTTACATTTGTCGTTCAGTAACGGAGTAACGAGAAACGAAACTACTATTTTGAGTAACGGAGTAACGAGTAACGGAACTACAATTTAGAGTAACGATGCCCACCACTGCATGTTGCTTGGGTGTTCCATTTCTGGCTGATATAGGTATAGCCAGCTGTGGGAATCGAACCCACAAACCAAGCAAT
>JARBER010081612.1:0-11636 GCA_030265075.1 Balanus glandula
TCTCTGTACTGTGACCGTCTCCCTCTCTGTACTGTGACCGTCTCCCTCTCTGTACCGTGACCGTCTCCCTCTCTGTACCGTGACCGTCTCCGCCTCTGTACCGTGACCGTCTCCGCCTCTGTACCGTGACCGTCTCCCTCTCTGTACCGTGACCGTCCTTCTCTCTGTACAGTGGCCGTCTCCGCCTCTGTACCGTGACCGTCTCCGCCTTTGTACAGCGGCCGTCTCCCTCTGTACCGTGACCGTCTCCCTCTCTCTGTCCGGCGGTTGTCTCCGCCTCTGTCCAGCGTCTGCGCGTGTCCGTCTCCCTGCTGTCGGTCAGGCGGCGGTGACCGGTGGCGATGGTGCGGGGGCAGCCCCCCGGGACGGATTCCTATGCCCGGGGGAGGCGAACAGACGCAGCGGAGCCAGCGGCGCCGCCCGAGGCACCCATCCTGGTCGATACGCCGGGTCTGGCCCGGGCCAACTGCCCCCCCCCCCCTCACCCCCCGTCCCATCCCGCTCTCCCGGGCCGGCGCGGCGCCTTCCAGCCTCTCCGGAAGGCCACCAGAGTGGACCGGGCGTGGCCGGCGCGTTATATCGTGGTCCGGCGTGTTATATCGTGGTCAGTCGCGAATGTACCGGTGCCATGCACTGCCGGTGTCAGCGACTGTCTGTAGACAGTGGCTGACAGTCGCTGCGCCCACACAAGCCCTTAGACCCGTGTCTGTATGGCTTGTAACACCTCCTGGCTGAGTGTTATTGTGTGAGCCGGTCCGGCCTGAAGCATTAGGGTTCTTTGAGCCGCATGGGTCCGTGACGACCACTTTCAGGCTTCGAGCTGCGAAAGCCCTCAGCGTCAGTGCCAGGCGAGCTGGGTGAGCCGGGCGATGGCTCGGCGGGTCACGACGCTCCTGCGCCGAACGACCCACGCCGAACCCAGCCTCAGTTATTGCCCGGCGGCACGAGCCCCGGTCGATAGCGACTTCGGGGCGCGGAAAACAGCTCTCGGGAAGCCGGCGTGTTCTCGGAACTCCGCCGTGGCCTCCTTTCCTCCTGCGTGGTCTGCTCTGTGTGGTCTGCTCTGCGTGGTCTGCTCTGCGTGGTCTGCTCTGTGTGGTCCGCTCTGCGTGGCCCGCTCTGCGTGGCCCGCTCTGCGTGGTCTGCTCTGCGTGGTCTGCTCTGCGTGGTCTGCTCTGCGTGGTCTGCTCTGCGTGGTCCGCTCTGCGTGGTCTGCTCTGCGTAGTGCGTGGTCTGCTCTGTGTGGTCTGCTCTGCGTGGTCTGCTCTGCGTGGTCTGCTCTGCGTGGTCCGCTCTGCGTGGTCTGCTCTGCGTGGTCTGCTCTGCGTGGTTCTGCTGTGCGTGGTCTGCTCTGTGTGGTCTGCTCTACGTGGTCCGCTCTGCGTAGTCGCAATGTCGCTCGTGCTGCGCCGAACTTACACGGGCAAGCCAAAGGCAGAGGAAATCCCCCCGCCGGCGTTAAAGGAGATGTATGGATCGCGCGGATATATTGCTCGTTGCCGGCTTTTACTGACGCCTGCCTTCCGCATACTCAATGAACTGCCCCGGTTATGGACGACTGGTGGGCACCGCCACCCGCGTTATGGATGGCGACTGGCTAAGCGAGGGTCGGACCAGGGCGCAGGCCTCTGGTCAGGTCCATTACAGCATCAGGATGGCTCGTGCGCCGGGCGCGCGCTAAATGCGAATTTGGTCGTCTCGAGAGGGTGACGTCTACATTAGCGAAAATGTACGAGACGCTCTGTTGTAAGTATGTGGGAGTGCCACCAGAGTGCGATTTTCTTGCGTTGGTGGAGCGTCCTGGGACCGAGGAAACATCTTTTCCCGGACTGGAGAGAGAAAGGAGAGAAAGACACCCAGACCGGAGACAGCCAGACTGTTAGACTGGGAGGAGGCCGTCCAGTGGAGCGCGCTGCCGCTGTTCTCTACACCCAGCGGGGCAGGCGGTGGCGGCGGCGGCGGCGGCAGCGGGACGACATCCGTCATCGCCGTCATTGTGGGCCTCCGGTGGCGCGTGTCGGTGGAGGCCGCCGCTGATGGTGTTCGTCGGGCCGCGAGCTCCGCCGGTCCGCTAGTCGGCCGGTCCGCTGGTCGGCTGGTCCGCTGGTCCGCTGGTCCGCTGGTCCGCTAGTCGGATGGTCCGCTGGTCCGTTGGTCCGTTGGTCCGTTGGTCCGCTAACCGAGCCGGGCCCATGGTGCGCCATACTGCCTACCTGAATTCGGAGCCAGCGGCAGTTCAGCTGTGCGTGGACGTGGAGGGAGGACCTGAAAACAGGGCCAGCGGCGAGCCGTCAGCCTGCGGTGTGTCCAGTGTTAGTAGCGGTCAGACGCGGAAGGCGACGTCTCACTCAAGCATGCGCTCTTCGCTCTCACAACCAGCTACCCACTCGACGGCGGACCCGGGTCGGGCGACCAACCGCTCGGGCCTGCTCGGGCCGGCTCGGGTCGGCTCGGGCCTGCTCGGGCCTGCTCGAGCCTGCTCGGGCCAGCTCGGGCCAGCTCGGGTCGGCTCGGGTCGGCTCGGGCCTGCTCGGGCCAGCTCGGGCCAGCTCGGGCCAGCTCGGGCCAGCTCGGGCCAGCTCGGGCCAGCTCGGGCCAGCTAGGGCCAGCTTGGGCAGGCTCGGGAGTCGGGTCTACTCGGGTCGGCTCGGGTCGGCTCGGGTCGGGGTCACCCTCTCCCCCGTCCCCTCAGCTGATGGAGAATCGATCTCTGCGGCTGGCTGGGCGGCGGCGGCAGCGGCGGCGGCGCCGTGGCCGTCGCACATCCGGTGATAGCTCACCCTAATGGCGGCGGCCACAATAAAACAACGATGCTACGTTCATTAGACGGGAAGTGCGCTCACGCAGCTAAGTGCTAAGTAATTGCGGACGTAGGTGTCAACAATAACATTAATGTGGCGGCGGTTTTGTCATGAATGTTTCCGTCGGTGCCGGATTGCGGAATATCGTTAGAGTGTCTCCTTCCGGCACGTGTGAAAAATGCCGACATGATGGCCCGAATACCGGTGTTAAATGGGTGGCGTTGGCGAGTGATTACAGTTTTAATTTTGACCGATGTCCGCTGCTCATTACACTGAAAGGTGGAATCCCGCAGGCGAGGTAATCATTGATGGGTTTCACGCTGGGGTTGGAGCGAGAGGTCTTTGACGTTTGGGGTGGAGTTTAAAAACCTTTTGTTCAGAAGAGCGAAGCTTTCTAAAAAGGGTCATTCGTCGACTAGGATAATTGGTGTTGATTGTTAAAAGGCACTTCAAGACGTTTAGCATTCAAGCGTTCCGGATTTCACGCACCAAAATATGCTTATCTTGTCGTTGGTTATGGTTTCTTCACAACAAAACCACAGACGACGTCACGATATGACTCATGGTTTTGTTAAGATTTAATGGCCAAGAACGTTCTATGGTTAAAATTGGATGCATGGCTGGAGCAAAACAACTAACGTCATTGTCATTCTGAATGTTTTTCTTTGGCATAAGTGGGTCGTAATATCATAAAGCCTTTCACCCATTTGGGTTTGGTATTAGGGCTTGATGGATTATTGATGGCATGTATCTGCAATGAAGGCATCGTGAAATGGCCTACTGGTACTGGTTTATGCCCACCCTAGTCTGCTGGTCCAGTAATCTAGTCTGTGTCTAGCCTGTGCCCATCCAACTGAACGACACTGATTTAGCTATAACACATTTTGCGCACTTGAGCGTGTTATAACCCTAACGAACTATATGTCATATTGCATACCAATTGAACAATGCATGAATGAAACCATGAACATTGTGCTATCTAGGTATGTTTTGGACCACACGCGTATGGCGAATTATGAAACCAACTTCGCTTCTTATGATCGCTCCTATCCTGCCATTTACTATGGTCGATTTCTGCTAGCTCTTAGGCAACGGCTCACTTGAAATGCCTGATGCTCTCACCTCAATATCCTCCATCACGACTCACGTGACTTCAATTCGCTGCCTTTTAGTGAGATGAATTGCCGTACTCTGCATATTCATACCGACTCCGGATTCCGCCCCGCGCGCCGGCTGGGTTCGGCATCTCAGTGGCAGCGGCGACCCACCGGCTGCGTTCGGCATCTCAGTGGCGTCGACCGGGGAGCTGCTCAGTGCTCATGACGAGCCGGGTTCGACGTCTCTGGGTAAATGTCTCTGTCCTGGCGGTAGTCGGGGAGTCGTTACCGGCGCCGATGGGTGTCACGGGAGCCCTGCTTGCCGTCATCGTTGTTGACCGAGAGAGACGGATTGCGCCCATGACCTCCGAGTAACGCCAGGTCTCCGCCCACCCGGTCCGGCGGCATGTTCCGGTGTTAGCCTTGGTCTGGTGCTGCTGTTGTGGGGAAGACGAGACAGCAGCCGCGCTGCGCAGTCGGTGACGGTGATGACTCTGTCTCCTGTGCTTTGTCTGTCAGGTGAGGCTTTGTCGGAATTCGCGACCGTTCCATCACGGCTGTCAGTACTCCACGCGCGCGTGCGAACCTCGCTCCACGGGGCGGCCACGCTCCTCTGGGGCGCTCACGGTTCCTTCAGAAAGTCTGACCGGGACGCGCTGGTCAACGGCCGCGCTTTAACCGGTGACTCAGTCCATGTCGGGCTATTGTTGTCATGAAGAGACGGTGACGACTATGAAACAGGCGTCGGCTGTTTGTATTGTGCCACTTTATCCTGAAAATATCCAACCACGAACGCTGGAAGTGCGGTGAATAGCCAACCACGAACTCCGAAAGTGGACAGACATTTGGACGGAGAACTCTGGTGGGGAAACTGAAAGTGTTTTCTATCTCCTCGCCAGAGGCGCTCGGCTGGTGGGTGTCGGAATCTGCGGTACACCACACTGGCCGCCGATTACTGTGGTTTCACGGCACGGTGCGCGGCCGCCGCCGGGCCGGTGCTCGCCTCCTGTGCCGCGTCGCAGTCGCCGCCGGGCCGGCAGCGCGGAACCGCGGAACCGTGCTCTCTTCATTAGCGGGTACGCCACCCTTCCCTGCCGACCGACCGGCCGACCGAGCGGCCGGCCGGCCAGGCACATACTCGGGGTAATTGGCGAAGAAGACGGGGAGATTGGAGATGGCCGCTCCGAGGTGTTGGGACCGCAGTGTTTGTGATAAATGATGGGCCGCAGTGGTGCGGAACTGAGATGAGGCGGAGCTTGATGAGCGTGAGCCGAGATGAAGGGGTTTGAGGGACATCGGATGGCGATTTTCGAGATGTGGAAGCTCGACGGACATGCCATGAAATTGTGAACCTTTTCTGAACGCGTTGTTGGATTGGGCTCTTTGATGCGAGCGTTAGCGATGAGTGACTTCGCTGGACCCGCGCACAGGCGGAAGCAATCCCATCGAGTCTGCCTCGCCTTGAACGGCGGCCAACCAATCTGGGATCACAAAGTCGGCATCCCGCGGCTGAGATGGATTTCCGCTCGTCGCCAGATCAATGGCAGCCGGATGACGTCATTGGAGGCCCTAATGCGCCGCGGTGCCCGCGGGCAGAGACAAGGTCGGAATCAGGCACTGAGATCGCCACGCCGCCGTCCTGTCCGGAGTCGTTACTCTGCGGGAGGACGCGGAGGGAGTCGTTTCCGACAGATGCGTCGCTGGTTGGAGAGCGTTGAAACAGTCCAGCTGGAGAAATGGGATGGACGTTTTAGAGTGGATTTCTGAATGATGGTGGGTGTTAGTGAGATGTCTTGCGGTGGGCTCTCCACATCAGCATGAGTTTACAGTGATGAATGTCGTGACGTGGGCTTGGAAGTTGTGAAGCCCTAAAGTCCGAACCGTCATTAGCAGTTCATACTTTATAGAAGAGCATCACCTCAGGAAACTACTGTCTCATTCCCAACTGTGTCAGTAGAAATGGCCATCTTTGACTCTTAGACGAGCGCCAGCCTGGCTCGACACGCGGTCGCCGCGTGTAACTAGTTTCCGTATGATAACCGACACCCGCACCGCTGCCGCCGCTGCCGCCGCTGCCGCCGCGTCCGCCCCCTGGCGGCGGGATAGCTGACCGCGACGCGTCGGACGCGTCTGTCGCCGGCGGCAGCTGTCGGCCCCGTCAGCAGGGGCGGGGCGGAACGCACAGTCTCATCATACCACCGTCTTCGGGCCGTCACCGCCCTCCTGTCCCCGCCCTCCTGTCCGCCACCGCTCCCCTCGACCGTCACTGGTCCCTCCGTCTGGGCCCTCATTTCTCTCCACCGTCCCACTGAGCCCCTCCTTCTCCATGCGCCTCTCCCGCCCGTCATGCCCCCTCCCCCCGCCGAAACGTCGTCGTCGACCTTGGTCTGTCGGGAACGACGCAGACTGATTAGCGCCATCGGCGGCGTGGTGCCAGCCGGCCTTATCTGTGTCGACGGCGGCCGGTGGTGTCGAGATGTCCCGGGGGTGTCGACGGCGGCCGGTGCTGTCGAGATGTCCCCCGGGGGTGTCGACGGGCCGGTCCGCCAGGCACGGCAGGCCCGCACGGCTGGGAGGCACCCGGTGTAGCACCGAGTGTAGCACCGAATGTGGCACCGAGCTTGTACCGAGTTTGCACCGAGTTTGCACCGAGTTTGTACCCAGTTTGCACTGAGTTTGCACCGAGTTTGCACCGAGCTTGCACCCAGTTTGCACCGAGCTTGCACGGAGCTTGCACCCAGTGTAGGATCGAATATAGTGCAGCGTGTGTAGGGGGCGACCGGCTGCAGCTCGCCCAGCTTAGTTGTCGACTCGTGATCTCTCCTCTCGACTTGTTGTTTGCTGAAGTTCTTCGTCTCTTCGAAAGTTGGTTCTGCGAGTTTCGTTCTTCCGCTTGGATTGGACAGTGTTTGTAAACGGTTTCGTTAGCTGGTTTACACTGCGCAGACGGCAGAACTGATCGCGTCGTCTTCTTTGGTGTTTTGTAATGGAGGGGGCCAGTGTGGTTTGCGGGGCTGTTACTTGATTCTATGCTTCATGTGAATGTATTCGAAAACATACGTTCCTGCGCAAAGTGAGCTGTGATGTCGACTCCCCCGAAACCCCAACAATCAATCAATCGAAAAATACCTATCAAGATATCCGACTGAATGCAGTACGGCTTGTAAATTTCATACAAACACATTTGCCAACGTTTCTTCTCTGAAGAAAAAAGTTGAACATTTACTGTAGGGATTGCGCTCTCAAATCCCAATATCCAAGATAAATATGCACCCCAAGGCTAAGTGGCGGATAATTGGCAAAACACAGACGGATCCCCTCCGCCTTCATCTGGCGTTTTCCCTTGATACTGAACACATGGCAGCCTCCCCTCCCCACCAGCAGCCGGCAGCTGTCGTCAGCGCCGCCAGGCCGAGGCAGCTTTTTCCCGGGCTGGCTGGCGACGGGAGCCGTCATCAGCAGTTGTTCGGCGCGGCCGCCGGCGTCACCGTGCGTCATCACGACGGAACTGCTGTGTCGCCGCCGGAACCGGAAATAGCCAGCTTCCGCTCCCTCGGCGACACCGTGGCTTTTGCGGGAAGTTGGCGAAAATGCTGCTGACTTTTGCAAATCCTCAAAATTGTAATGTGGAATGTCATTTTGTTGTGTAAATTGATCAGGATCTCGGATATAAATGTTTGCATTAAACTTAAGTTCAATACAATACAATATCATGCATACTGTAACTTTGTAGCAAACCGTTGTCTTTCTGTTCGATCGGCTGACGTTCGTGAGGCTGTGGAACAGCGGCCGTTTCTAATAACGTTGTCAAGTTTCGACAATGACAAGTCTAGTCCAGGTGACATATTGCCACGAACCCTGTGGTTATAGGTTGTCACGTCCTGTCATCGTAGGCTGACAATCAATAAGGGCGACTGGTACAGGGGATCTCTGCACGATGTAGACCTTGTAGGACTTTTATTGGCACTAGACACGCACGCCGTCTACGTTAGTGGCGATGGCGCGACGATAGCGATGGTGCGACGAGGTTTTGATAATTGATCACTGATCACTAATCAGTCATTGGTCCGATGCTGCTGAATGAAATAAGGGCAGCTGTTTTAAAATATTCGTGAACTCTTGTATTTCTTATAGGGAAATTTGGTATGCTTCTTCGAATTACATTTTATTTGGAATAGTGAAATTTTGTTTTTCAAAATTTACCGATCATCACAAGTTGGAAGACTCTTGATACAAGCGCTCAATTTACCGGGTCCACAGCACTAACTCAAGATAACGTGACTGTGTTTAGTCCGTGTTCGTGGGCTCTTTCCCCGGATCGTGACTCTGGTGGTCCGTACACTGCGGCGTCTTCGCCGTCCGTCACCCGTTCGTGACCTCCACAGGGTGGCGGGCGTCCCTCTCAGACGCCCACCTCACGACTACCATCACTTACAGCCTGAGCCCCCATCGCCAGTGGCGAGAAACGATAGTCAGCCTGGCTGGAATCCAAAAATGTGCTCCCGTTCGGCGTTCTCGCGTCGTCCGGGTCCGTTAAAAGCGCGTGACGTTGACAAAGTGCCCCCCCCCCCCCGCGGAAAGTTCAGCTGATCTCCTCTCGCGACTGATTGATTTTCTGCGTGACTTCTCTTCGCTCCCCGACCCTCGCCCGCGCCGCAACCCTTGCCGCGTGTTTCTGCTGTATACAAATTAGACGCTTTCATTTCGTAGTGCCTCCTTTTCACGGAAGCTGCACTGCCAAATGGAAGCCGAAAAGCAATCTCTTTCTACTGATCGGATACGCAGTTCGGGGCTACCATTTCCAGCGAGTTTGATTGGTCGTGAAAGTTGCTGAGCTAGTTCTATCGACAGTAGCTTTGACATCTATATAAACGCGATGGATGAATGCAAAACGCACGTTGATTCTTATTTACATTCATCGGAGCGTTTCAATAAATCATCGTTATGCTGCGGACCGCTGTTAAACCAGTCTGCGAGGCGATTGACTGAGTTATGTTTCAAGCATCTTGATGCCTCAAGGAATGAAGGACCGTCCATTGCTGCTGAGCACTATGCCATTTCAATAACTACCGCATTGTACTGGGCGGGAAACGATCGCACATTAGTGCAGCTCATCTCAGTTCTCGTCACGCTCCAAGCGCTTCAGCTCTTGGCGTCTAGGCGATTCCAGATCCATTTATCAATGGTCAGACTTCTCGAAGTCATCCGATGAAGATATCTCCCACCGCCCGGCATCTGATGATTCTTCCGTGGGGATCTCTGACGATTCTCTGTCTTATCGTCGAAATTGCTGGTCCGTGGCGGCCCGCCTGATGAATCCCATTACTCGGGTCGCGGCCCGGGCGTCGGTTGGGCCCGTCGGTACCTGGTCCCGCTCGCCCCGCGGCCGGCCCGGCCAGCCCGGCGGCGACGGACACGTCTAATGATCGATGACCGATGATCATACGTCCAAATGTCGACCCCGATCGCAGGCAGTTTGGCGTCGACGGAGGGGCTAATTGTTGCGTAGTTCGTCTCGGGGCTGCGGACCGAGGACCAGCGGCGGACCACGGTCCGTCCACAGTCCGTTCACGGTCCGTCCACGGTCCGTCCACGGTCCGTCCACGGTCCGTCCACAGTCCGTCGAGTCCCGGGATGTGATTTAGCGTATCTCCGCTGCCCGGCGCCATAGGCTAGAAGAGCCGCTGTCAGGCCCAGGTGGTGTGCGACCGTGCCCCCGGGCAGCCACGTTCCGCTCGCGGATATGGGAGCGGTGCTATTAGCACGCACGTGTCCCGCCGTGACAGGCGGCCGTGAACTTGATCGACGTTTCTGGGGTGGCGGCGGTGCGTGACCGTACACGGGGCCGTCTGTCCTCCCGCCCTCGCCCCCCCCCCCCGCGGGGGGACGCTGATTGTCGGGGCAATCTGACTGGGCGCCGGCGCTGGCGGTTCGCCCGCGACTCGCCGGCGTCTGATGAACGCGGCGCGGTCGATCGCGGCCTTCTTCCGCTCCGACGAGTTTGGCGCGCGATCCAGGCCGTGTCGACGTCACCAGATGTGCCGCCGCCGCAGACGGACATCAGACGCGGGAGGCGCGCCTCTGGGTGCCCCCTGCCCCCCTGTGGCGGGCGGCGCGCCTCTGACTGCCCCCCTGTGGCCGGCGGCGCGGCTCTGGCTGCCCCCCTGCCCTCTGTGGCCGGCGGCGCGCCTCTGACTACCCCTGCTCTCTGTGGCCGCCGCCGCTGTGGTTCCGGGGAGCGGGGCCGTCACGCCGGCCGATGCCATGACGGCACCGACTGGCTGGCGCCGGACGGCCCGACTGATCCCCGGGCCGTCGGCGACCCGAGCCGCCGCGAACTGCTTCAGTGACGTCACTCTCGGTCTGCTGATGGACTGACGGTCTGTACAGAGCTGATGGTGCGTGGGAGATATCAGCATTCAGCAGTCGAGCGGGGATGATTTATCATGTAACTGCACTCTGCAGGGTGTTTTAGCTGCAGGCAGTCGTCGGTTTGAAGCTGATTTGCTCTGCTTTGCATCCAGCAGTGGCGATACAACTTACAATCTCCCCAAATGTCCTGTAATGTTTTCTTCGGCTAACAGTAAACTAATTGGTGCTGCATGCAACCAAAATTCAAAACAAATTAGTATCGAGCTCACTCCCGATATATCGGGGCGCGATCATTTCAGTTGTTTTGAATTCCGCTGCGTGCCGCATCGATTAGCTTGTAAGTAGCGCCAGATAATTGAACAGAACATCAGACATCTGTAGGAGACTGACAAATCAGCGTCACAGTTCGTCTTTCCGTCTTGTCGCTGATCGACGTCCGCCCTGGTGCCCGCAATGCAGAGACTTCAGTTCAGTTTAAACCAACAAACAGTTCGATCACGCCCGACCATGTCCCCGATGTGTGTCGTCGGTGCCATCTTTTTGACGCGATGTTGTTTTAGCTTGACAGCGAGGCCCACACTGAAGCGGGACAGGAACGTAGGCAAGGTCAACGTCAACAAGCGGCTTCTGTTGCCTCACAGTGATTCACCCTGACCTTATATTGCCACTAGCCAGCCAGTCCCGACTGTGCTTCAACCAAAGAGCGCCACTCCGCATCTCTGGAGGTTTGTAAGACAGGGCTCCAGTAATCCCGCTCCATCCTCCCTCACCAGGGAGGTGACACTGACTTATCGCCCAACGTCGGCAGCACTCACCCAGATAGATGGCCGAGCAGGTCTGCCCCTGGCCGGCTCGATTAGCGCGTAATCACCCCCTAGCGAGTCGGACGCCCGGGGGCGCCAGGATGACGCCCTCCCCCCGGGGGGGGGGGGGCGCCACACCGGGCCTCGCCCCGCACCGCCGCGCGGGTCCGCCAGCAACGACGGATCAAGCCGGGCTGGTTTGAAATTGGCACGACAGGGGTGAAAAATAATTGTCTGTTGCCCATTCGCTCCAGTGAGCTTCTATAGGGCTTCCGCTGTGTCGCTCGCCCCCTCCTTCGCGCTTGCCTGCGCGTTTTGTGCGCTGAATTTCCCTAAACTCTCCCCATTCTGAGCACGAGACAGTTTGAACAGTTTGAATTAGCGCGTGTGAGCACCCGGTTCTGAGAGACATGTCGAATTTGAAGAGGGATCGAACAGGGACCGCCCGGGGCCCTCCCTAGCACCGCCCAGGCAGTCGCCACTGATAGCTGGGGCGTTCCACGACAAGACGACCAGTTTTTTCCCATTTTGACACCCGACCATTTTTGATTTGGACGAAAATT
>JARBER010081723.1:0-11631 GCA_030265075.1 Balanus glandula
TTTTACTATTCGCATAACTAGCATATGATTATATTTCATGCTAACACTAACCCCGAACACATCGCTGAATCGTTAATGTCCTGTCTACGAGTACGCTTTCAATGAATCGAACCCTTTATCTCATCGCCGCATAATCGGTAAGGGCCTTTCACCTTGTGACTTCTGACCTTGAGCACACAGCCGCACAGACCGAGGGCGCATCTCTGCGAGTCCCCAGGGTGGGTACTAGCCGGCGCGTGTAAAGACTCGAATCGCCGCGCCGGGCCGGACCGTGCCGCCGCTGACGTGAAGGTCGGGAGCTCGGTCCCACACGCTAATCGATTGCACCACGGGTGGGAGGGCAGAGAGGGGTTTTAGGAGGCCTCGATGTTGGACAAGTGTAGACGTGTAGTGGAGTCGTGTAACGTAGTCGGGCGCGTCTCGACGTGCCGGGCGTGACAGACAGGTACACACATGAGGGTGGCTGGAGGGTGGACACGCACATACGCGGGCTCGGGCCTGTTGGACATAGTACGACGTGGTTTGGTGATGTTGGGCATACATGTTTCCCGCGCTAGCAGATGTAGATGGCGAGATTTTGCCAGAACATCTATCCGTGCTTATTGCTGATTGGTCGGCGAAGGAATGAGGATAGCTGCGCATTCTTGCTTCATCGACTCTTCATATTGGGCTTGTTTTTACTATTACCGTATGTAACAATATAATTATTGTTCAACTTCCTGATTAGCGGCTTTCCTTTTTACCATTTCAATCATTTGCTCCAAGTAAAGATAAAGGTCAATATTTCACCTATAATCATACGTTTCGGGCGAAGGAAGATGTCCTCTTATTAATCCATATATTCCCATTAACATCCTGTCAGGGGTTGTGACGCACTTCTCAGTTTCCAAATCTAACATATGTTGACGAAACTAGCCCACTAATGAAGTTGATATGTCCTGGTCCTGATATTTAATGAATGCAGTATAAACAGGGATTCATCTTATGACGCACGACGTGGCGAATTGATGGATCGCCCACTCGTCTATAAATCTACGAAAAACCGACAGCCGAGCGGTCACAAACAGACGCAGCGTCACTACCAGGATGCATTCGCCACATATTACACTAATTTCCCGCAAAGTGCCTCCTGAAGTCGCTCGTTCCGCCCACCACCCACACAGCGGCACCCCGACCTGCGACAACTCCGTTCCCGGTGCCCGTCTCTGGCGCTCAGTTCCAGCGAACCCCTGCCAGATGCCTCCTCCGCGCCTGTCCCGTGCAGCACCGCGACCCGTCTGATCCGCCGCTATCAACAAACAGCCTGCAGCACGCGCCGCGCCGCACCCCGCGGGCGGCGCGCCACCCCCGCTTCCGGAGCGGAGGCGGCGGCACCTCCGGTCCAGGCGGCGCCACCGTCGCCGGAGGCCCGGCCGGCCGTGCAGCCGCCTCTCCTCAAAGCGTGGCGGTGGTCCGTGGCGGCGGCGGCAGGCTGGAGCAGGTCGCGCGGTGACCGGTGTCAGTCGCGCTCGCACGGACCCGCTGGACGGACGTCTGCCATGGCGCTCGGCCCGAGAGACATGGCTTCAGAGAAGGCGGCCAGTTTGGAGCGCGCCGTGACTGTGGAGGCCCTGCCGGAGGCGGCGGCGGCGGAGACGGGGCGCCGGCGGACGTGCTGCCCGCTGGGCCGCGTCCTCACACTGCTCACACTGGCCGCCTGCTGCCTCTGCCTCGGCTTCGTCGAGCTGCACCGGCTGCGGCAGGGTGCGGAGCTGCAGAAGCAGCTGGTGCAGCTGCAGATGAGGCTGGACCGACTGGAGGGGGGCGAGCCGGACGGCCCGCGGCTCGACACAGCGGACGGCGACGACCCGGTAAGGAGCGCGACGCGACCGACGGTGTCGACGACTGCCGCGCCGGCCAACGCTGGATAGCGCACAGCATCTCACGTCTTCATTTGCTGTCCTCTGTAGTCTGTAGGTGTAGACTGAAGATGTATATTTTAGGTCACCAAACTGAGCATTTTCAAAAGTTTTGCTTTAAATGAGAACAGTTTGTGAGAATTGCAATAACGGATTAATGCCAGTTGTTCAAAGGCTCATTCAGGTTATTAAAAGGTTGTTCATTTAGTACATAAGTGGCATATGAAATCTGCTCCATACAAGTGTATCATTGACATCACAAATTGCAGTCATGTCGCTAAAAACTACATTTTAGCTAATGTTTATTTCATTCCCGCCTGCTGTTTAATCTTTCACTTCTTTGTACCTCATGGTATATGCATTGTTTCCACGTATTCATGAATATTTTCGTTTGAAGCCGTTCTAAAATCTTATCACGTTTATGTTTTCATTACCACTTGCAATGGCTACTGCTTTTTTTCTCTGTTGCACATTTATAGAGGCTTTGTGTAGCGGTGACGGGTTCTTCTGTAGAAAAGGTTTTTTATTCTCTGTGGTGTTGGGCTTTCTTGAATGGTGGTGGAGATTCGCTTCAGCGTTAAAATTGGAATTGTTTCCCATGCAATATGTAATCCATCGACTTAAACAACCAAACAGTTTTGTTTTGTGTCATGCCTTGCATGATAGGTACTTGAGATAAAGACTTAAAAAAACAGTTTCACGTTGAGGCAATCTTATTTATTGTACCTCTATTTCGATTTTGCCGTTTATCGCTTCGCATTTTGGAGATGCTAACTAGCGGTAACGGTTGTGAATGACGCGTTTGTAAATTATGGACCGATAGCGTACGTTGTAATCGAATATCGGTGGAGACCGATAACGTACGCGATAATCGAATAACGGCCAGGTGCCATGGCAACCTGCCGGGCCTCGACAAGCAGCTCAGGATAGTGGCGGGTGGGTTGAACTCGGGCAAACCAGTTCACTTCCGAGGAAACTCCTGACCGCTGTCTTCCCTGCCTAATCTTCTGTGTGGTGTTACCGACGGAGCACCGCCGGCTGTAATTGATACCATCATTGATAAATATCAGCCTGCGACAGAGGGCTCCAAGGTGGCCGCGCCGAGCACGTCCGCACCTTTCCGGCAACGACTAAAATTATCACGAGGAAATAACACGCGTCAGGGTGGCCTCTCCGTCATGATTAATAGAGCTTGTTGAAATCACAAGTGGGTGTCTGGCGTATGGGCGCGGAAATGTAACGGTCGAGTAAGCCTGTAAATGTAACGGAATACTAAACGGTACCTACATCAAAAGACAGTATACCCAGACTCCTCATCCGAAGGTGTGACTCGGAATGCGACCCAAAATCGCCCTCGGATGAATCGTTTTAAGAGTATGTGTGTGACGTTTCGAGTAAAGCGTGCCTCGGAATTGTCCAGTCATGATATAAAGCCATCGTGCTTGCGGCCGGTGGCTGTGAGAAAGAATACGTTTCTGTCGTGCCCGTTTAACGATCACGCGAGGTGGCGTGAGAAATGACTCGTGCCCGCTACCGGTTTGACAAGGCTCTGTCTGACCATGGCCGGAGAACAATGAAATACTCTGCAAAATTGACTAATAGCCGGGTAATTGTTCAACGAATATTTTGTTTTATTTTGTTGAATCAATTTGTTGTCTGTGGATACCGATATCAAGAGCATATTAAGCATGCATCAGCATAAGCTTAATATTTAAACTATGTTAGTATATGGACACGATATTAGACATAAGATGTGTGCTCGAATTATAATCTCATTTGCAACAAATTTGTGAAGCCATTTAGTAATGCATCCAAGCCGTTCAGTAATATAGCTTTATGCACGAGAGACATTAGCGAGTGCATAATGTCACAACTCACAAGTTGAAGTGCATAAAACAATTTAGTGTATGATTGGATGCTGACTGCTTAGAAGACAAGTACATTTTTTGTATAGATTTCAATGCGGGATGATTGATATGAGGTTCAGTTGCAGGAACATTACCACTTTCGGGTGTCCATTAACTTTTCTTAATGTACAGCTCAAGTTAAGCGCGTAGTCAATGGGAAAACAGTCTTCGGCCGTGCACTGATGTATTTGATTGCGGCTGACTGTTAACCAGCACCTCTCTGTCTATTGCTCAATGAGAAACACTATAGACTGCACCCTTTGCGCCTGCCATATCGACAGCCATCTTTTCCGGGGAAACCGATCTTGGCCAAGAATGCGCTCGATTACATTTACGTGACATTTTATTTTTTGCGACAAGTGTGAAGCATCATGAATGGTCCCAGCTATTAGGAAAGTTAGTTGCATAGCGGAGTGATTCACTTGAAACCAGGTTTCGCTGCTAATGTTTCGTTCTCCTCTAAGCACGGACGTGCAAGTATCTTCATGAAGCCTAAAGGCTCTTAGCACAAAAACAAGGCGACAAATTATACCTCTTGTCGCGATAGGAGGCGAAGGCGAAACATTGCTGACACCCATCCCTAATTTGGTAACTTATAAATCCGTTTTTGTTATACCTGTTGCAAATTTTTCCACCAGTAGCGTTGCGCTTGGCGCTCACACACTGCATTTCAGCCGTTAGCGACAGACTGATAAACTGAAGGTTGCTGTAAGGTTACACGATTGTGGAGAACAGTAGGGCGCCCGACGCGACGCCGTATGTCTTGTGCACCAACCGTGGCGCCTTCCCGTCGCTGCAGTCGCCGCCAGACCGTGATCGGCTGCATTCTACCCGGGCAGCGTTCTGTGGGAACGGATCCCCTCTTTTGTGCCCAGAGATATTGTCAGACGGTGGACAGAGTCAGCAGACACAATGGAAGCAGTTTTACAGGGCGGGACAAATAGGCGGAGCCACTGTATTGCAAGCATCCTGAGTTAATCAATGTGATAACAGCGACGTTCATATGGTTAAATTGTTCAACATCAGCGAAACCTTCACCTTTTTCGTCAGAATATTTGGCTATGTACACCTTGTCTAGCAGCAGACTGGGAAGCGTAGGTAGCTGCTATTTTTAATACTGCGTGATATATTATGCTATTCCTCGCAGTCCCATCAGAAGGCTCTCCAGCGCAGTCCTCGGATTTTCATTGGGTGGCACCCAAAATCACTTGGCGCTGATACTGGTTGACTAATAAACACCTGGTGATTTGTCAGAGTAGGTATTTGAGTAAACAAAAAACAATAATGATGGATGCTTAACTAAATGTCATCATTTGATTTGCAAATAAACATAAAGAGGAAAATGTAGTCAGGCCAATATAAAGTAGCCACAAAACATGCGTATTGCTGTGAAGGAGTCCATTAATCGGGTACCAGTGTGTGATTTCCCTACAATGTACTTTTTAACTATGAACAATCTCACAAACCACCTCACAGTAGTCTACCTTGTCACTGACACATACTGGCTGAAAAGTAATGCTGTATGCCATTCAAGAGCACGACAAGGACGATTTATTCGTTGCATATTTTTTAATGAACATCTTCCTTCGATATTTCCAGCATTGTGAAGGAATGTGACATGAATCCTACCAGAAGCCCTTACCCAACAACTGAGTATATTTATCCGTCCATCATGGCAAATAACACTTCAACATCACTTGTTTATTGGCGACAAATAGGCGCCATTTATCCCGTTTTTGCACTCGGTTCTTACCACGTGGTCGGCGACTGACCCTGAGGGGCCCCTGACCCTGAACCTGGCCGGACTCAGCTTGCCCCGGAATAAAAACACGTCCATCTGTGTATACATCTGTTTCGTCTCCTCCGCCGCTGTTTTCATGTTTGGATGTTTCGAGGCGCAGTGCGTTCAACGAACGACTGGCCACGGCGGAAAAATACGCGCTCGTTCAAAAGACTCACATTAACTTATACGGCTTAACAAGAGTTATGACGATATTGATTTTTCATCGGACACACTTCAAAGATCAGACAATCCCAGTTCGGGACAATGCGAAACGGTTACAACTTGCGTGAATACTGGTAACAGCCAGAGTAGCTTCTTCCCCGCGGGCTGGCGAGAGAGGTAACCGCAGCAGACGAACCGCCATGAAAATCACCGTAATCATCCTCCCTGTCGGCGTGTGATGCCTCTCGGGCACCTGCGCGGCCTTAATGGGCACTGCGCGGCCGCCGCCTTGGAGGCCTGGGGAGCACCGCACCTGCGCCGTGCCCTGAGCAGCAGGTGCGGCGGACCGGTGCACCGCAGCACAGCACGGCACCTGCTGTCTGCCCGGCCGGCCGAGCTGGACCGGCTGGCTGGGGTATAGCCTCAGGCGGCAGCTGCAGGTGCAGCTCCGGGCGTCTTTAGACAGCTGCCGGTGTAACCCCAGTCATCCTCTGTACCCACAGCTTCGGCCGGTGGTTCCAGGCCTTGGGTTGTTCTATAGCCTTGGTTCCAGGTGTCGGTAACTGTATTTGTGACTAACGCATGCATGCTTAACATTTGGATGCTTTTCCTGTTTCGGGAACGCAATTATTACTTCATATTTGCGTTTTCCGGCTCCAACTAAGAGCTGTGTCAAACTGGCTGAGCCGGTGCTGGCCTCTTCGCAGTGGGGAAATGGTGTAAGTTGTGGAGGAATACGGAACGGAGACGGAAGAGAGATAGAGTGGAGACAGGACGGAAACGGGACTGAAATGCGACTGAAAAAGGACAAACGCGGGGCCGAAACGGAACCCAAACCGGACGGAGATTGGACGGTACGGTGCAGACATGGGACAGGCACGGTACAGACATGGGATAGGCACGGTACAGACATGGGACAGGCACTGTATATACGAGACAGGCACGGTACAGACATGGGACAGGCACGGGTCTGACTGGGGTTTGGCACCGGGACAGACATATTTACAGTCCGCGGTCAGCCGCAAAAAAAAACTATTGTGTGTCATGCCTTCCCCACCACTGCCACTGGCTACCGACCGCCGACCGCCGACAGCCGGCCTCCGACCGCCGGCCAGACACGGCCGACCGCCGGCCAGACGACTGACCCACCAGCGACGGATACGCGAGGCGCCTCCGATAGAGATCTGTCTGTCTCCGGCCCAGTCCAGCAGACCGACCCGGTCACCGCCGGCACCGGAAACTGTCCCACATCTGTGCACAGTGCAGACTGTGCGCTCAGAGAGGCTCACTGGGCATTATACGAACCGTCGGTGTACAAACCGCAGCGGGTTCAGCAGGGGAGAAGCAAGGTTGCTGGTTAGTTTACGACTGGCTTTACAGGTTCGTTAAACGCGATTTGTATGGTGGCGTTTTATGGGTCGAGGCGCGGGTGGAGGCGAGGGATCTTGTACGGTTGTCGTTCCCTTGTCTGACGGCTCAATGACTTGGAGAGCCTCGGCTTGCTTCTGTTGGTGGTGAAGGGTTGTGTGACGGCTGGTGTCGCGGGTTCAGAGGCTCGCTCATGCGGACCGCTAACACATCTCATTTTCTTCCTGGGGACATTAATTCCGCTTGACTGTTTTATTTGTGACATTCGTGCAGCATATTCGCTCCGTTTGGTATAAGGTTGTTGTCCACGGCATGCTTTGCTTGAGTATACGTCGCTTACTTTTGTTCTTTGTCGCTCGTTGTTTCGCTGCAAGGTGTCGGCATCGTTAGTGTCGCCGTATCCTAGCAACTTAACAACACCACTAAACAACTCCAGTGGTGGTGGCCCAGTGCCGATCCTCGCTCGAACCTGCTTGAGACGTGCTCTAGGCCTCTCCGGGCCGTTGCAGGCCGCTCGAGGCTCGCTCGGTCCTTCGAGGCCACTTGAGGTCATTCCAGACCTGCTTTAGGTTCGTCGAGGCGCTCTTGGCCGCTACTCAAGGCGCTCTGGGCCGCTGCGGGGCTCTGGAGCCGATTGAGACGCGCCGGTGACGGTGGACTGTTGGTGCGTGTTTCAGACCGCGTTCCGCTCGCGGCGCTCCGTGTCGGACAGCCCCCTGCGAACTGTCGATGGCGTGCCGATCATAGACGGACCGTACGGCAATCGGCGACGGCCGCCCAGCCAGGGACTTAGGATTTACGAGACGTTCCAGTCCCAGCGCGAGGCGCAGCCGACGGCGGCCAGTGTCAACTATCAGGTCGACGACCCGTCCCTCCAGCCCCACCACAGGTCAGTGGACCCCCAGCCCCGCCCCAAGCACATGGTTCGCCCCCGCCTCACCCTGTTCTCCCCACAGCTTAGGTCATCCTCTAGCGGATAGATAGAGAACTTCAGTCCAGCACCCGCCAATCCAGTCCCTGTTAGCCCGTGGGAAGTTCAGGACGGGTTTTGTGCTGATTCAGACCACAGATAGCTTGTGTAACGTTACTCTTCCTCAATGATGATTCATTCGTACCGTGCGTATGGTAAAACTTGGATGGTGATCAGTATCAGAAAAAGGTAATGCGGATAAGCCTGAGTCCGATTTGCAATCGTTGTGAAAGTAAGTCACAAAATACAGGTAGATATTGTTTACAGAATTTGATGCTGGTGTTAAGATCACCGCACTGTACCCATTCTAGCGACGTTTGTCGGCTGAATGTAACCCGTGCAGTGACCTTCAGTGCACGGCGCTGTCAAATCCAAGTCATTTATCACATATATGCTCTCTGCGTGACCGTTAAGCACTTTAACCTGCCATATCCACCGACCATTGCTCCGTCCAGTTCCGCACGTGCCCCGCCAGCCCAGCTGGGAGGGGACCCGCCAGACGAGCCGACCTGCCCCAACAACCGGTTCTCCGCTGATCCGACTCTGCATGCATAAACGCCCTCACTCCGGAGAAAGGCCTACGTCTTCATTCACAGAACCGGCTGGCTCGTTCCACCCCGGTGGATCGGTCCGTTTAAACCACTCTCCCTGCCTACGTTCTCCGTAAACTCACTCTCAATCCAGCTACTCCAAGGTCACTTTCAGCCCATGCACCCCTCCAGGTCTCAGCTCCTCTCCACCCATCACCCCCAGCGCAGAATCATCGTTCGTTCCGATGCATGTCTCGTTCGTTCGCTCGCTCCACTGCATGCGCTGACGCCGTCGGGCCACCGCCCTCACAGAAGCAGCGCCGCAAACTTCGCCGCCTCCAGGTTCGGCCGCGTCAACGCCAACGCCGTCACCGCCGCCGACGGGCGGGCGCCGGTCGGGGCCGCGTCGTCGCCGACGGGCCGACGCGCCGCGGTGCCGGGCGCGCTGCACCGCCGCTCCCGGGTAAGCCAGGACGCGCAGGAGGGCGCCGCCGGCCGAGGACGGGCGTCCGGGCTGACCCGAGCCGCGGGAGGTCGCCGCACCGACACGGGGGGTCGCCGGGTCAACGAGACAGGGGATCGACAGGTCAGGGCCGGGTCGCCGCGAGGGGGCGCTCAGCTAACAGCATGGACGCACGGCGGAGTTGTGCGTGCTCGCGTGGGGGTGATTTGACAGTGCGTTGAGCTAACCGTAACTAAGCGGGGTTTGATTAGTTTCTAGTTACTGTCTGGTAGTGAGAGGGTAGCAATTGAAAGGCAACTCTTAGTAGAACTCGTAAGCTCAGACGACCTGGTTACAGTTATGAGCGAGCTATCGTGATGGGGTTGTTGTTGATTGGTATTTTCAGTAGACGTAATGGCTTCGGTAAGACGAAGTGTTCAGTTTTTATTTTTGGCGAAAGCAATTCCTGAATAAAAGTGAGCTTTTAAATCGAAAATAAGGCTGCTAAAAAATAGTTAGCATGCTTCTAGATTTTGCGCCATCCAATTCAACATTATGGGAAATACGCTACTACATTTTTGGGGCTTCGCTAGAAAACCAACCGCTTACAATAAACGTTACTCAGTCGCTCACTGATTTCCCAAAATATCGATGTCATCCACAATATAATTTAAGCATGATATGACGAGCACGCTGCTCATCTTCTCTTTAGGCTTTGGTAGTTAGTCGACCAGTGTCTTTGATGTTCCTTTGCACCTTTAGATTGCATGTGCATCGCACTAAATAGAGTGCACGCATTAATGTTCCCAACGCATGTTATAGCATTGTGTAATTGGATCACGTATAACGTGTTACTATCTCGACATGTTAGTCTTTAACTTACTTTTTGCCTGCTTCTGATAGCTCTCCTTAGTCTTGCCATTGTTTTTGCTAATGCCGATCTGTATCATTTAGGTCAAATTATCTTCTTCGGGTGCCTGAGAGAGCATGTTTCTTCTATCAAGTATAATACTTTCATCCTCCATAAAAATTACTTTTCATACCATTGTTTTTTCTTGTATTCTTACAGCAATAAGCAGTAAATATATTTCCATTTACCACAGCCCCATCGCCCACGACCAGCCTGTTGTCGTCCCCTACACTCTAGCCTCCATACCCCGTCTAACCCCGTGTTTGTGTGCGTGTGTGTGCAGGCGGCGCCGGTGCTGGAGGCTCGCGGCTCTCCCACTTCGTTCGTGCCGCCCTCGTCAGGACTCGGCCGGGCGGGCCACCACGGCGGCCAGAAGCAGCAGCAGCAGCAGCAGCGGGGCTGCGCGGCCGCCCACTACGAGGGACACGTCGCCGCGAGCCGCAAGACCTCCCACTATGGCGGTAGTGAAGGTTTTTATCTTCCTCTGTTAGCATGGTAGTTTGTGGGTGAAGGCATGTGATCATTTTGCAGTTGGGTCCATTTAGCACAATCAAAATTCTATTTTATTTTAAAATATGATACATTTGTGGTTGTATAGTATGTATTTACAAAATTCGAAGTAAATATAAAATAAACATGGAAATATGTTACAGCATATCAAGGAAGGCATTAAAAATATGCATTCAGCATGTTTATTTTTTCCTTTAAATAATAACAAAGGAAGCTTACAAAAATATGACGGATAATCACTCCATAAGTGAATCCCTAAAATAAATGCCAAACATAAATGCACGAAAAAATGTAGTGCAAATGGACTCAACGTATTTCGCTTTTGGGGTTATCGCTGCACAACATTATTTTCCTCACGTTGTACATTTGCATCTGAATAACTGGTCCGCATTGATTAGCGCGCCGCATCGTTTCTGCATTTTGTATGCGTTGTTATGTTACTGTGTCCACGTGATGTCAATGGACATCACATCCTAGTGATGTCAAAACTATTGTGTCGGGAGCAATATTCCAATTTACTAAATGCTACAAAACCGCGGCCGAATGGAGCATGCCCAGCTCATGTGTTAGTATAACTGCCTGTGAAAGCAGATATACTTCTAAACGGAAGCCGTAGTTGTCATACAATAGCATTGTCAACAATGTAGCGTGATACACATCTGAGCACGCCACCTGCAGCAGTAGACTGAGGCTAGTGCACTGCACAGGGCTACTCTTAGGCGTGCATGACGGGAACCACGCATGCCTGCCCCGTCATGCAATGGGGAACGCCCTCAGATCACCAGACTTTCCCCGCCGCTGTCCGCTCCTCACTCCGCGCAATTGTTCCGTGCTGATTAGTTGCATTCCAAATTTAAGTTTCTTTCCCTCGGTAAATCGGGTACATAATATCTTTACGTTCTATTTTAGCCCTCTATTTCGGCCCCGTTGTTTTTATCTTCTTCTGTTTCTCTGACAAACGTCTACCACCCCTTGTTGCACCGGGCTGGGCAGTACTTAGTTGTGCACCAGGGGGTTCGCTTGTGGCCTGCACTGCCTTGTGGATCTCCCCAGCAAAGGGATTGGGCCTGACCAGGTCTGTCTGTCTGTCTGTCTGTCTGTCTGTCTGTCTGTCTGTCTGTCTGTCTGTCTGTCTGTCTGTCTGTCTGTCT